>JAQGAE010001283.1:0-24329 GCA_034696685.1 Julus scandinavius
TATGGTAGCGCCTCCTATGGAGGGTCCGTCATAAAGGATTTGCTACACTTCAGTTCAGTTCAGTTCAGTTCAGAAGGACAATGACCACCCCCTCATCGCCTTCCACCCCAACCATTCAAAACGCTGTTGCTCAGCCAATTCTTGCTCTATTTTCAAAGTTTCTTCACTACCTTGACGTAAATGACGTCCTCTTTCATTTTATGAAAGAAAATTTTCAGAATTCCGAAGTTCATTATTATTATTTTATTATTTTTTTTGGTGGTCACTTTGAATCCAATACAATTTAAGGAAGAAAATGACAGAAACGCCTCGCTTAAGAGAAATTCTCAGTGGTATTTATTTTTTCCTTTATTGTATTTTTGACTCTTGCTAAGAGGGACCGGTCTGTACAATGGAAACATGAATACCGGCACATAAATACAAAGGGTTGGAGAAATTTATTTTTTACACACATTGAACACAGTTTTTTTGCCAATGGATAGAGAGGGATTTCATGGGGAAGAGGCAGTTGAAATGTCAGGTCAAGCGGGTGGTGGAATGACCACTCAGTCGCCATCTTGTAACTCTTTTCGAGTCCCTCGGTGCATTTGGCCACTTTGACTTGTTTTAAATGTTTTGATTTTTACATTGGTGAGAACAAAGTTTTTTTTAATATTTTTTTTTGGCAAAAGCGTGCTACGGGATGTCCCACGAGTCCGATGCACCGAAACAGCCGCGGGATCCAAGGGGATCCGTGAGAATTCTCGCAGAGATTCTCGTCTTCCCCATAGTGGTAAAAATGTCCTATAAATCCTATAAATTGAGAAAAATCGTCCTACGTTTGCTATGGTTTGGCTGCTGTTCTCTATTATTTGGATTATCGGATGCTGGCTTAAATTGGATTTGTGGATTATAGTTTTAGTGATAAATTTTAGCGCTATATAGCTAGATATCTATTTATTATACTTATCGATATATTAAAATATGCTTTTTTTTCTTAATAATTTCTGTAATTTTACTTGCATCTGACAGTGAAACATGCCTCCTTCGTTTTAATCATTCGGTTATGTAGCTTTACTGATCGAGAGATCGAGGTATGAAAGGGGAGTAAGGGCATAAGAATAACTAGTATCAGTCCAACAAGTTTCAAGTACACATGCATTGTTGGTTCAACACCAACTTTTTTGGTCATCTAACTTTACAAAGACAGTGTCTCAAATGGTAATCTCTCTTTATCTTAAGTGTCCTAGACAGTGTTTTAGACTTGCACATGTACCAGCATGTAACAATTGTTTTGGTCATCTATGTTAACAAGGACAAACATGTCTGTCTTTAGAGTATCCTAGACAGTATGCTTAACTTGCAACTGTGCCAATTGTTTGTCAATATCTGCATCTCTTTTAGTGTCTCAGACATGTGCCAAAATTTAAAACTTATTCTTTATAAGGACAATGCATTCAATGTTCATCTCTCTTTGGGTTTAGTGTCCTATAAGACTAAGAGTGCCTTAGACATGTACTAACTCTATATTGATCATCAATCTTTACAAGAACAATATATTCAACGTTCACCTCTCTTAGAGTCCAAAAGTTCTTATAATCTTTCATTTTGTCATTACAAATATCCTATTTTTTTTTGGCTTAAAAATGACTATAAATGTTCTACTTTTAGCCAAAAAGTCTTCTATAAATTCCCCATTATTACCCCAAAAAACTTGTCGTATTTTCTATAAAATTGTCCGCGAAATTTGGATTAAATTGCTGGACAACTGGCAAGAGTCTTGGTCAAATTCGGAACGTGGTTCGGGGGACTCGTGAGACATCCTGTTCAAGAGAAGGTCAAGAAATGCTTGGATTTCTACCACCCACTTTGAGTCTGTTTTTTCCTCGGCGACTCCTCTCTCAATCTCCTAGGACTCTCTGGCTTAGACTCTTAGATCCAGATTCCAGAGTCTCAAATGCTTATCTGCGAGTCTTTCACGCTGTACGTTCATCTAAAGAGGAGAAACTCGCATTTGTTGACAGAAAAATAAATAAAACTTCGCAGCGACATATGATACAAACTTAATAAGTACACAAGGTGGAGCTCTCGCGGGGTACAAGATAAGATGAAATGGAGATCAATGCGGGGAAGTCACGAAAGAAAACGTTGAAACGAACTGCCGACGTCCGAGGGGATTCTCGAACGAAACTGCCGGATTTCAGACTGACGGCAAGTTTTGGAAACTGCACCACAGCAACATAAATCAGCAGTTCAAAAACTTCACCACCATGCACAAAACTTATTCTCAGTTTATGCATTTCATTAAGTTAACTTCCGCCAAGTTTCTGCAGTTTCAAGGGGGTAAAGGTCGTGTCGAGGGTCCGAAGGTCCCAGGGGAGGTCAAAGTGAAATTAAGGAACGTAATGCTTCGGACTGGAAGCAGTTATGTGTAATGAGTTTTTATTGAAGAGTTTGGGAGGGAAATATCGTTTAAAATGACTGTTTTGTGTTTGTGTGTATTGCCAGTCTTCATCTTTTTCTCCTATTTTTTTTTTCAAGTTTTTTAACATTTTTTTTCAGATGAATTTTTTGTTGTATTTTTCATATATATTTTATATATATTCATATATTATATTTAAGTACATGTAATGTACAAAATAAATATCACGTCGTCCATTTAGGGGGATTCATCAACCTACGAATGGCAGAAGTATGGAGAAAACAAAAACAACAAAATGTAGAAAGAAAAGTTTTTGGCGTTTTTCAACTTTTCTGGAAAAACAAGATGGAAGCAGAAGCATTGTGGAAAGCTGTTTGATATTATTTAGGGTTAATCAACCATTTTGCCATCCCGATCCAAGATCTGGGATCGCATCGTAGATTACGGGACTTCCGGCATTGACAATACAGCTTGGTTAACAAGTCTTAAATTTAAAAAAAAATGGTAATATTAATCTACAGGTTTTAAGAGGAATCGTATATCAGGAGAAATAACTGTTAAAGATTCAAATAATTTAATCAAAATGCAAAAAAATTGTTATTTTTGAATATCTTTTACACCAAGTATTGCGACAGTAAGACAATATTCTTGGCTTTTTAAGTACCAAAATCAAACAGGAAACTTAAAAGATTTTTTTCAAAGATTTTTCCAAGTATATTCTGCACTCGCCGCCATCTTGTAGCCTTCGTAAACTTTTCGGATGTTACAAAAAAAAAAAAAAACCGAAATTATTATACTGTTTTTGTTAAACTCTTGCAAAAATGACGCACAACTTGGGAGAAAACACTGAAACATTGGGATAATTTCAGCACAACTGAGGCCAAGCAGTGAAAGAGAACCATTGTCTTGTTTTCTTTTGGGGAGTAAAAAGGGAGGAAATAGTTAATTTTTATCTTACAATAATTTATATAAATTTGTTTCAACCTTCCTTTTCTCTTTACTCGGGAAAGCAGGGGTTACGAGTCCTTTTGCCCGAAAGATGACCGGCGACGAAAACCTTTAGACCGGAAACTTGACCATCGGCCATCATCACCGTTAAGGATTAAGTACGGAGAACGAGAGTATGGAAAGTCTCTCGAAAGACTCGAGGAAAGTTTCTTTTCCCTACAAAACGCTGACAAAAAAGAATTTTGTGTAAAATTGGCACCGAGATGCGAGCCGTGGTCTTGTTCCGGTCATGTTTTTACGCCATACGGTCACTTCTCTCCAGAGCGCATGAGAAAACTCTTGCGGTGAGGAACTTTGGAGTAGGGAAAAACCAATGGGAATAAGTACAATGAACTTGGAAAAATTGGGCGATTGAACACGGCGATTTTTTTAAAAAATGGGACCCTGCGATACTTTCCGGCTTTTTCGTTTTTTACTTTTTCTTTGCATATATGGTGCCCGTCTCTGGCCAGTCTTCCAGGGCGTTCGCAGGGTGTTGCATGCAACTAACGGTGCCGGAGGAAAGGGGGAGGATTTACGGAGAAGTACTGCGGCTTCGAGATCTTCGAGAAGGATATCTTCAACCTCGAAGGCCTTCTTGGAGGAGATCCTGAAGCTTAAGATCGCTACGATGACTAGATTTAACCTCAAAGACTGTCATGAAGACTGTCTTCGATTTTAAGACCATCACAAAAAGAGATATCTGCAAAGACGATCTTCAACTTCAAAGACTTCCACAAACGAGATCCCCAAATTAAGTACCCCACGAATTAAATTCGACCGTGATGATATCCAGGAAGGATATCTTCAACTTCAAAGACCTTCTCGAAGGCTATCTCCAACCTTAAGACCTTTGCGAAAGCAGAACTTGAAGCTTAAGATCTGAATAAAGAAGTTTGCAGAGAAGGCCTTCAACTTTCAAGACCTCTCTGGAGAAGATCTTCGAATTGAAAATGTCAGCAGAGGAGATTTTCAATGTAGAGACCACCACGAAAGAAACCATCAACTGCAAGACTATGCACGGCAGACATTTTCAACGACAGAACACTATGGGAAGGCCTTCAACGTTGAAATACCCTGCTCCAGGGATCTTCTAGAACATGATCTTTGACTCTGGGAGAAAGGAATGGAGGAAATCCGATAAAACCTTAAACTCGTTATTTAGCACGAGTCTTTGCCACGCGAAACGGATTTCCTCTGGGGTGCCAGGAAGCGAGAGAGGAAGGTGAAATGCAAAGTCTCGTAGAGCGGGAAGGGCAAACAGCGTTCTCGCAGCACGGGGTGTCCTGCAGAGTCGAGAACCTTCCTTCCGCCGTCCCCCTTAACACTGTCATAGTATGAAATCTGCGATTAATGGAAGAAAGAATCCACTGAAAAACCCTCCCGCAGACCGGGGTTTTGAAGTCTGCGGAGGCTGGCGATACCAATATCTCTCTCTGCAGCAGAGTAGCAAAATCGATCACGATACCTCTTCTTCATCGTCTTCAGCTGTTTTTTTTTTCTTCTTTTTCATTTTCATCAAGTTTTTTTCTTTCTCTCTTTCAGGTTTACTCACTTTTCCCCATCTCTGGAAACGTTCGGCGATTAAGTGGAGTGACAGTGGAGTCCCGTCGCGTAAACGAGTCAAAACTGGTACCACTTTTTGTCCTTCTGCTTCAGCATGATGTGGTGGGCCGCTTGCGAAAAAGTCTCCGCCTCGGACATCATCCGCACCGTGCGGTCCTCGAGCTGGCCCAGATTTTCGCCTCTCTCCGTCAGCGCCTGCAACGACAAAACGAGGTCAAACAAATTGCCAGAGATTCTTCATTCCGGATAGTTTCTGGTCAGAGGTCCAATGCCCATTTCATTTATCTAGTTTCTGGAAAGCTCGTGCAAGATCATTTCCAAGCACCCTAGACTACTTGCCTTGTGCGCCCTCGCCACGTCTCCGGCGACTCCTCCAGCCTTGGCGTTCAAGTGCTCGACGTTGATGTTGCCTGGAATGTGTTTGGCCACGCTGCGGCTGGCTTTTCCGCTGGCTTCACCGACTGAAACATAATGTATAAAAAAGGCCTCCGATGAGCAAAGGGAAGGAAGGTGAGGCTAACGTCATCCGAAATTAAGGCCATACTCACAAAGTTCCTCACGGTCCAACAGTCTTGCACCACCACCGAAAAGATTCCTGAAGAAGCTTTCTTTAGGGGCTTCGGGGGTTTCACATGGGAGGAACAAATCTCCCAGCATCTCGTTCAAGTTGTCGCTGGAAAATGGAAAAATTGACAGTTTATAAAGAATTTCTTTGTTATATTTTCCCCAAAACATTATTCAAAAACTCACCAAAATCCGACGCAGATGGTGAATTTCTGTATTTCGCAAGGCGAACATAAGTACATGCCGTGACCGAAGTTGCTAAAACAAAATGTCCGAGCAATCCTGTGCAAAAAAAACATTTACAATTAACAGAAATTGCAATTAAACACGGTCCGCTCTAGCGCTCATTAACCCCCGTGATTTCAATTAATTTGTAGTTAATTTCGGATCAGTGCCAACTCTCGAAACTGCATAGAAATATCTTCTACTTTACCTTTGTCTTCCGTGAAGGACTTAAGGAAAACGTTACGACAAAGTTTCATTAGAATTTCAGCAAATTACAAGGAATTTAGGAAACATTATGGCCAGTTTTGTCAAATCTAAATATTTCTTTCTTGGTCGGGGAATACAATTTTTCAAAATGTACGCAGAAAAACAGTTTTAAAACTTAAGAATTGAACGCAAAATGTGACGTTAAGTTTTGCAATTTTGGAACATGCCATAATGCATTGTCATGTTAATTTTTGTATACAGTACATTTCAAATAACGGGACCACTTAATATTAGGACGAAATAGAATGCATGGCCCCAATGTGGCCCCATTATCCAGAATGCAATGTATGAAGAAAATAGAGTTGGAAAGGACGGACAATGAATTTTTTTTTTAGGACAACTTGTCGAATTTTAAAGCTATTGTCATCATTTAACATTTTTACATAAAATGTGCCATAGGTCAACGTCGTTTTTACCATAATTGTACACCAATCATTCCAGTGCATCAAGTTATCAAGGGCATGCTCGATGCAATAGCTTTTGGTTCCAGCAAGGACAAGGAGGCTTCACTGCTGCTGATGCAGCCGTTGTGACAAAAGTGAGTTAATCCCACATATATCGCGAGAAGCATATGCGTAGCCACCTTGACCGTACCAGGACACCGGCTTTTTTATATAATCCAAAACACTTCCATGCATTCGGAATTTCTCTCCGATACCACAAAGATCACGATGCAACCTCCTTGGGTCTCATTCGTTCGATGCTGCGATGCAGAGTCATGAGTCTGTTTTTTTGTCTTTGCAGATCATTGTTTAGATGTGTGACTGCCAATTAATTGATAATGGTCATTGGAGTTTCCCACAATTCCCCAGACATTGGCCAGTGCTTCATTTCATGACTCATCGGTCATTGCCTCTTGGTCGTCCATCAAATCGTCAGTCAGTGCATCAATTCACCAGTTATCAGTCAGTACACCAATTCTCCAGTCATCAGTCAGTACGTCAATTCTCCAGTCAATAGTCAATAGTCATCTGTCGTCGCCACAGCTCACTTAGTCCATGTCCTAAGATTTCTTGGATCGAAAGAAGGAAATGGGACGAAGTCAACAGGTCATCGAGTGCCAGTTATGTCCGAGATATGCGGATCAAATGGTCTTGGACTTCTGCCTTTTTTGATAGTTTTTAGATTTGTGATATTCTCTAAAGAACTTTGTCAACTCTTTTTCAAAACATTTTTTCTTGGATGGAATTTGTACATAGTTTTTTGAAGGGTCATTTTAGTGTCACTGTCTTTAGATTAGTTATGCCTTTAGGCAGCTTATGTACTGTCCTCAGTCGGGTCATTCGTTTTACACAATGTCTTCTGATGGTACATTTCAAACTGTCGTCATACTGTTGCACAGGCAGGCATGCAAAATGCAAGTGAAACCCATGTGGGTTATATTGATACGAAGTGAACTTGGGGGGGGAGGGGTCAAACGATCAGGATTATTTTTTCCAATACGTGTGGACACTGAGGTGGACACGAGTGGCGACTTTCGGTTGCTTCATATTTACTGTATTTCACCGTCATTTCGACTGATTTCTTGCAGTTTTTCAGGCATTTTTTTATAGACGCATGCGGTTTGACTTACTGCTCCGTTTCGCAGCTGTGATATAACTGTTTGCCCCAAATTGAAATCATAGGGTCAACCGTCCCTTGTTCGCACGTTTGATAACTGTCAAAAATTAAGCAAGGCGGGAGTGTTAAGCGAGGAGGCAGGGGATCAAGAGGTTAAGGGGTCGAGAGAGAGATGCACCCCCATCTAACCCTCACTCCGAATCGGTAATGCTAAGAAACTTTATTAAAAAAATTGTATATTTTTAAAATAATAACTATGTAATTGCAGATTTAGATAAACTTCGGAATGTATTTTTGGGGGTATTTTGAGGGAGGTGTATCTCGCTCTCAACGAACGAGTGAGAGAGAACAAAGCAATAGAAGAAGAGCGTCACGAATAAGCGATAAAAAATGAGTATTTCACATGAAAAGTTGTGCTTTTTTTTAGGTAAGAAAATGTACTGGAATGGAAGTGAGAATGCTTGGAAGAATGGGATAGTTGTTGGGAATTTTGAGAAATCCTTCCTGTCGTGACCAATGTGAAGGTGACCTTTATCAGAAGCATCTCATGTGCAGTTGATGAAAAAAAAATTGTTTCGAAACAAATATACGTATATAAATTCAAAATTTGACACATTTTCGGAATTTTTCCATACAAACTAATTGTGAGTGTTTTACATTTTGAAAAAAAACTAACTTCCAATCCAACCATGTTTCCAGGCGTGCTCATTTGTTAAAACTTACAGTTGGAAATGTGACATTTTAATTTGGCTTGTTTTCAAATAATTGCAAAAGTTGAAAACATTAGAAAAAATGCAAGGTGTTCAGCTAAATAAGAGAAAAATTTGGAAATTGTAACATTTGTTGGTTCATGCTTCACTTTGGTAGAATTGAATAAAATTTAGAATTGTACAATGAATTAAGCTATAGTCAATGAAAGATGGAAGCGGTTAGGTCAAGTGCTGCGTGGCAATAGCGAGCAGGGGGATATTGAAGAAGATAAGGAGATTTTTGACAATTTGATCAATTTGACCCTTTTTTGGCTCCACTTTCGTGAGATTCGCACTTTTTTTTGGTTACCAAAGAAAAAACTTACCTGAGATCAATTAGGGGTAAGAATTCAATGTCCATCAAGGGCCTTAGGCTGGGCAAACTGAAGGTGGCCAGGTGGCCGTTGGCGATGTAACACGCCAGACACACGCTGTCTGAAAACGAGAAAAAAATCATGTCAGAAAATTTAAACCAATTCTGTAGAATTCTAAAACCGAAAGTCTGTTCGTCAATTCTTAACAGCTTTCAGAGTTACCTCTGACGGAAATGATGTCAGCTTTGACTACGAATGAGCATTCCGTAATTTGCGCTTTGAAGGCGCACGTCTGTGATGGCAGTGCCACCACGCACACCTGCTTTTCGGACACCAGCACGCTGAACTGACGGTCACCTAACTCTGAGGAAGTCGTGGGGGAAACACGGCTGGTGGGGTTGTGCGGAGACCGAAGGGGAGTTTCTGAAAACCAGAACAATCCATATTAGTTTATTGCTCATTTGTATGCAATCAAATGGTGTTCTACCATCAAGGCTAGTTCTATTTTACCAGATAACTTACTCGGCCTTTCCTTTTCTTTCTCCTTGATGTCCAACTTGTTGATGTCCCTCCAGTTTTCGAACTGATAGTGAATGAGGGCGCCATTGCAGTCCAAGAAGGCCAATGCCAAAATGGCGCCCTTTAACCTGAATATTGTACCTGAGGAGAAATAGAAGAAGAAAAAACACATTGTAGGTAATACAAAGAGGGAAATAGTAATGATAAACTATAATGTGATATAAATACCACTGGGAGAGACTATGACGGGTTGAGTCTGCCTTAAGTCGGTCGTCGGTGGAAGATTTAAGATGATCACTAAAACTGAGCCCAGGCTCGTTCCGACCCACAGAGTGGGGCACGTAAGACAATCTTAAAAATACAAAATTAAGAAATGATGAGAAAGATCGAAGAATTACTCGCATAATAATTTTTTTTGCTTTTGCTTAAGGGTGCGAATCTTCCGTTAACTCACCTGACTTCCTGGTGTAGGAATCGGCAAAGGCCAGGCACTGAATGGCCTCGGAAGTTATGTTCTCCAAACTGGACATACTGGAACTCCGAGACCTCGAAAACGAACTCTCGATCTTTTCTGTCGTCGAAATTTCATCCAAATTCAAAATGGACACGAATTAGAACAGTTGGCAAGAGGATTGAAACGCGAAACGCAGTACTTTCTCAACGAAATATGTTACAACATTGGCAAAAAACTTACAAGAAAATATGAAATTTTATAAGAGTTTACCAAATTTTGGCATATATAGTTTTAGAAAACTTATGTAATGTTGGAAAGACTGCGTTCGCGATTAATGACTGCTTATAAAAAAATGAGATAATTAGACAATATTGAAAATAACTAAAAAATAATCATGCATTCTGAATAGTTTAATGTAAAACTTGGCTAAGCATTGAGTTGAATATATAATTTAAACGCATTGGGATTTTTATCTGAAAAATTTGAGCATTTGCTTAGCTGCAGCAAGCAGAAAATTTGAGCATTTGCTTAGCTGCAGTAAGCAGTGGTTTTTTAAAACAAAAATTATTTTCACATTGAACATAGATATGGCGTCCATAACAAAACACGAAACGGTTAGTTTCAACCACCATATAATGGGCTGAAAAGTATGGAGACCGTGTTAGGTAGTGCTACTCATGTCATGACTCGTATTATGACAATTAAAAAGTTGGAATTTCCTAAAAGAGCAACAGTAGTTTATATTAAATATCCTACTTTATTTGAGAACCAAGAGTACTACTTAAATTATTTAAATTGTGATCTAGCCGTTCATGAGTAACGCAATCGGGACTCCATAGCTTTTCCGGCACAAAATTTCATTATTGTTAATAAAAAGTTTGCGTTAGGCAGACCAGGAGCAAATAAGGTTAAACGGGCTTTAATGTAGTTGGAATTAGCACGATCAAGCAGACTGTTCATTATTTATCAACAATTATTTTTAGCAGTTTAGCGCTTTGCGTTATTTTTTAAAAAACAGCAAACTAGATTAGACGACGAAAGAAAATACGGGAGTGCATAAACGAAAACAAAAGTAAAACGAGGTGGAATATGCTTAAGAGCAGATTAAATATGAATAAAAAAAACGAAGGGAAAAAACTGGGTTGAAATGTGACAAAAATTAACTGAATAACGATCGAGGATTAAAAGAAATCGTTAACTTGACGGCCATCTTGGAAAAGATGGCCGTCAGCAAGAAATTGGGGTCTTTTTCTCTTTCATGCGGGTGAAAGACGACAGGTTGGCAGGCTGGTCAGTCAGGGGGAGAGCACGTATAGGCGTCAGTGGCTGTACTATATAGATATATATATATATATAATTGCAACATCATCATCATCATCATCATCATCATTGATACAGATATAGAATATAGAGAGAGACAGAGAAATATAGTGAGATGCACCGAATGCGAAGTACGAAAAGTCTAAGATCTAGTTAAGAAAGATAGGCCAGAGATAGATAGAGAAAGAGGAAGAAGATGGGCGAGAGGTCAAACGGTGCTTCGAAGATACTGCAGAAATTGTATGGGATGTGTAAGTGAGAGATAGAGCATGCAGTGTACATGTGACCGCTACAAGAATGAACCATTACATCCTGGAAATTTGCTAACCCGCGAAGAAATTTTAAAACGGTGGCCAAAGTGCCGTTCAAATTTGGCATAAGCTGAACATCTACAACATGTAATGACAAAACTTAACTACAGTTAAAAGTTCTACAGTAATGTTGAATCTCCGAGTGCCAGCATTTTCAGAACTGTGTGTATTTACAACATACGCATTTAAAAATCCGGCTTATTTGAGCTTTCGGTTAGCCGAGGTAGGCCCGGTCCATAATAAACATGGATAACCGCAAGGCCGTATATATGGGGGACATGGGGATAGATCCCCAAAATCCAAGAACTTTTACAAATTTCAACCTGAATTGACAAAATATAAAAAGGGAAATGCATTTTTGCATTAAAAGTGCGATTGTCTAATGGATTTTTCTAAGGATCAAAAACGCCATTTTTCTATGGTAAAAAAACAAATTTTGCTTTGTTAAAAAAAGCAAATTTTCTATGGTAAAAACGCAATTTTGTTATGGTAAAAACGAGGACCATAGTGGACCATATCACCCCCCCCCCCTCCGAAATGTGATGACATATACAGCTTTGGATAACCGTGATTCCACTATACTTTTTAAAGGTTGTGGCTGGCAAGAGGGATATTGATATCAGTAAAGTGATACTTAACAGCCATTATTAATTTTAGATAATTTTTGGTTTGTGATATGGAATAAGTATGCCATTCCAATTTAAGCTGAAAGCAGCTTTGACAGTAATTCGTAATGTTTGCCTTCATTTGAAACATGATACATGAAACATGATTCTCCCTCATTCTTGTTTAGCTGAATATATCGAATTGCGATATGATCGATGTAACTTGGAAGAAATTTCAAGTTTGGTGCAATTAGCTGAAAAGCAGAACTGCTCAAAAGCTTTTTCTTCGGTGCACTTAGCACAAAAAGTTTTTCATTCCTTGGTGCACTTAGCTCAAAAGCTTTCCTATTGTATGCACTTTGCTCAAGAGTTTTCCTTTCTCTGTGCTCTAAGAGTTCAAAATATTCAACCACACGAGTGTTTTCCAGTGTTTACAGTCCATTCTTGTCCGACACACTAACTAGAAGACATTACAATGTGCAAGAATCTACTGACTATGTACTTGTGTGCCAACATAATAACTAGTGGACAAACTCTATGAAACAAACACGAACACCTATGAATGTTGAAATGAAGAAAGCACGTGCATAAAATGACTTCATATTGGTTGGGAAAATATCGTGCGTAAGAAACAAGCTGCAGGATAAAGAGGTCGGGGTCGACCAAATTCGTGTCATGGGTCTTTCTGGCTATTCAAAAATGCCCCAGATGCTTGTGTTTCACAAAAATAACTAAACAAGAGTTTGTGATAATGTACAATGTGATGGGAAAGTATGTTCAACGAGCAGTGTTGCTTGATTACCATGATGAAATACAATAGGGACTTGTCGAGATCAAAATAAAGAAATTGTGGCACCTCGGTAATTTTGATAACTTTTGGAAAAATTGATTTTTATCGTAAAAGTTATTAAAAACCCATGATCTTTCTAAAAGCTTTTTCCCTCTCTGGTCAAAAATAAGTTTATTGGTGAAATACTGCTATCAATTACGTAAGTTTGTCTGTTTTGTAAATATATATTCTCACAAAATAATTACAATTTTGGGAAAATCCTTTTGTTTGATCTCAAAATGTGATCCAAGCATGGTTCCAAACACCCTCGACCCCAAAACAATGGCAGGAAAGGGAAAGGAGTACAAACTAAATTAAAACAATTTCAAAATAAAAACTGTTTCAGTTATGAGAAGGCATTATTTATGTTTATGATCGATAGTAAGTTGTTTCTTTTTGGTTAAAAAAAAAATGCATGGCTCCGGTATAGTATGTTTGTAACGACTTAACAGACAAATCACAGCTTAGTGTACACTTTTGTAAAAGCTATTTATCGTATTTATCATTTATCATAGATATTTATCATTTTTGTGTTGACTTGGTCAAACATAAAAGCACAAAATGATGTTTTTCATGTACATGCAATGGGACTGCAACAGAATATTAATTTTTTAAACTACTGAATATAAAAGGAAAACAAAATTCGTGTTAAAACTAGTTTTCTGAATGTAAACTTAATACTGATGTAGAATCTTCTCCAGCATCAAGTGGTGATTAAGTTAATATCAAAAGAGACGAGACAATCATCTTTAACCAAACATTTCTGATTCTCCCACAATGACAGATAATGGGTAATTTTAGTAAGCTCTAAGCACGTAGGACTCAGCACACCTAGCAGTTGGGCATACAGTTTTTGAATTTTTACATTTTTGTGTGGTAATTTTAATAAACAGAATCATAATAGAAACTTTGCAGAATGGACTGCAAACGAGCTATGCCCCTGAAGAAGGCTTCGCAAGCCGAAATGTGATGTTCGGTACTTGGTTCTAGAAGATTACCTCGCCTACATTGTGCAAATATAGAAATAATTTGTACAAATTTCAGTGTCATCGTGTGTTGACTAGGAATGGACAAGAGGTTTTGTGTCATTCGGTGTCTTAATTTGAAAGTTAATTTATTCTTTCTTTGATTTTGCATCGGTTTTTTTTTTTGCTTTCGATCACCGGCATTCCTCCATATTTCACTTTTTTTGTTAACGAATTTTAGTTTCTTTTTTTTAAAGCTAGATATGTTTACTGATTTTAAACGCTGGTTTATAAACACGTTACGTGACGTCACTCAGAAGAAACCGAGAAGAGAGATATAGAGAAATAGATACAGAACACTACACGTTTAGGTGTTAAGTGAAAAGAGCGCCACCTGTGCCTAGGCTGCTTTCCTCCGCCGATGCCGTGCTCTGGGTTTTTTGGAGCTTACGAGTACCTTGCGATTTTGTCCGTTTCAGGTCTGTGGCGTGCGCCTTCCGAGCAGAAGGAGCCACCGGTGGCTGCGGCTGCTGCTGCTGCTGCTGCTGCTGCACTTGGCCCTGGCCCTGTTTACCCGTGGTCGGACTCAGGCAAACGCCATTTATCTACGGATTATTCCAAAAACCCAACATGGGGATATGCATGTCAAAACATATGTTTTACTCCGACTGGGGCAACTGGCATGCAATTATGGTAGTGCTGTCGCAGCTACTTTGCTGATGCAGTGCTAGAAGACGAACATTTATTGCAAACTGACCCCTTGAAAGACTCACTCAAGAGAAATAATCGGTTTTGTCCCAACCTGCTGGGACCTACATTGCTACCGTACTCCCAAACGCTCCCCAGTACTCCTGCAAAGATGTTCCGCTGGTTCAGGGTGGTCCAACTTTTCATACCCAAAGGACTGCAAGAGTACTTCGGCAAGAACCCGCGGACTTATTCCTTCATTATTCTCAATTATGTCCATTGCCTGATTTTTATTTAATTCATGTGTGCCTCAAGCTGAAAAGTTGTTGAAAATAATAAGTGTATTTAAACAATCTACCAAATTTTGGTAACGAATTTCGTTCCAAATTTCTTGAAATTTCTCCCTAGATTTCAAGACTTTCTAATATACCAAGACGATGCTTTGTAAAACAAGAAAGATTGTTACTGGAATGAGGTGTGCTAGGCGTAGGCCGGTGTGCTGGGACGATTTATGTCTACTTTAGTGTGCCGTGAGCTCCATTCACCAAAGTTTGGATTCTAGGTGTGGTCATATCGTGTATTATAATGTTCGAATATGCGACAGGATCGATTGTCCATAATTCAAACCCAAAACTTCTCGAAAAGTCCCCTGGGTGAGCCTAGGAAATCTTTGCTTTCATAATGAGTCTGGTATGTTCGTACCTTCTAGCAAGAGCTTACAATACGAGAGCAATTCCATTTTTGTTGCATACAATTTAAATATAATTTCGATAGAGAAATTAACTGTATTTCATTACAGTTTTTCCTCGTGCTTGTCGCTTCTGACGTCATTTAAACAAAACAAAAAATCAATTAAAACATTCCATGTTCTTCCAGAAAACGAAATCAGCATGCTAATAATAACTATGCAACAACTGGCAGGTTTTTTAAAAAATAAAAAACTTGTGGGATGGTGAATAGCCGAGCGATGTCGACTCTGTGACATGCATCTCCCTACAGTAGGTCTAGGGAAAATAAGCTTGTTTTGGTCAATGTGATGACAGTGGTACTTGAGTGCCAAGTATAGTACCCCTGGGTGGTTGGTTCTTATAGACCATCAGGAGTTTCTTCAACAGGAGAAGGTCCCCAGATGCCACCTCGAATCAAGGTGTCAACAAATAGGGTACTCGAGTAAAACTATCCGTAGAGCACAACACCCAATACATGCGCTACAGACATTGGTTAACTAGATTAATTACCCATGATAATCTCAAAGCAGCTGCGCTCGGAGTCGTGAGACTGCAAGTACAGCACATGCATGTACGAGTTTGGACAAAAACGAGGGATGGTGATACGTAATGACGTCAGAAGTAGACGAGACAACGGCAGCAGCCAATCATTATGAAGAAAATGAAAAAAAAAGAACAAAAAAAAAAAAAACAATAAAAAATGAAAGGCTGAAATAACGTAAACGAAACGTTTAAGAAAGTGTGGGGGTTTGATGGAGTAAATGTCACATCCAAGGAATAACCATAGATGGCGATGGAATGCCTGGATGTGCTGTGATTAAAGGGGTTATGTTACAGCGGTATCCTGTGTTTCGTTGAAATCGTAGTAGGTTCTTTGGAGGTTAGGGATAAGAGGTTTGGAGGCTGGGAATGGTGACCATGAATTACTCGGGACAAGCATCACACTGGGATTCATTCGGAACGGTATTATAAAGCCATACAAAAGGATTCAAGCAGGGATTTGAATTAAGGAGCAAATTGTAAAAAAAAAAATTGTACTGTGAGGATGATGATGGAGCGTTCATTTCCTCAGCTTTTGTTTTACAAATTCGCCACAAGTCACGGAGGATTTGGTAACTGAGTCTTTCGTACGAGACTTGAGTCGAAATTCACAGAAGAGTTCCAACTGGTTAATTAACTCGAGTTTAAATTACATTTAAACATTTTCAAATTTCATCTTGATAAATTGGAGAGGGGTATTTTCATTTATTTTTAAACCTGAGACTTTCCGGGTCAAGATTTCAAGATTTCCCACCGATTTTGGTTGAAATATTAAAAAATATTGTTTGAATTTGATATTGCCAAAAATAGGAGTGGAATTTTCCAAATTTCTTCCACACTGAGTAGAGCCATTGTAGTGGAGCATTGAAAAAGGAAAGTTAAGCTGTGTTTGGAGCCAGTGGAACTCTCCACGTTACACCCGTTCCTTGGATCCTAACAGCGCCTCGCTGGTGGCAGGGGATGCCATTTTTTCACAGTCGTTGTCACGGTTTATAAGCTCAAACATTCGGCTGCATTCCTCAAACAGTCAAAAAAGAAGCCGCACATCCGCATCAATAATCTACTAGTGCCACTATGAAAAAATGACAAGCAGCGTTTGAAAAAAAGGGGCTCATAACGGGAGGGGAGGATTAAAACGTAGCCATCACAGACTTGAGATTAAAAAAGAAGAGACAGAGAGAGAGAGAAAGATATAGAGAGACGAATCGCAGCAAGCCGCAGCGAGCGGATAAAACTGCTTTCCAAAAAACAAAGCCAAGCAGCGTGGTTAAGGTGTCGTTAGTCCAACCAGGTTAATATTCGTTAATCGGGGCTTCTAGGCAGGAGGCTCCCGCGCTCGGGTTAAGAAAGATCACTACGCACGAGCACCTAGGGCTCTTTCTGCTTTGCCCTACCCTTTGGCATGATGTGGAGGCGCTTGACGGCGTTGACCACGGGGCTGAGGGCGCCGCCGTATTCCTCACCATCGCCCCTCAGGTCCACCACGTTGCATTTGACTCCGCCTGCTCCGAATCTGGGGACTTTTTCTCCCCTCTTGCTGATGCTTCCTCGCTTCACGAACTTGAAACTTGAGCCTGGATCCGTGTCGCCTCCACTAGGTATGATGTCGTAGGTGGAGCCGTCCTCGTCCACTGCCACCGACTCGTGCAGAGTGTGGCGGTTGCGGCCACCGCTGCCCTTCCGCTTGAAGTTTATGCCGAGCCAACTCAGACTCCTCTTCCTCTTGTACTTGTCGCCCAACTTGCCGGAGTCCACTTCCAGGTCATCCACGTCCTCTGCACTGGCGGTCGAGGGCTCCACGCGGTGCTCCGCTTCGGGCGTTGGCGTCTCCACCGGACCGATTGTCACTGCCATGCCTTGATTTTTAGACGTATCCGCGTGACCGTTATTGTCTTTGGAGTCAAGACTACTCGCCGTTTCCAACTGACCATTGTTGTCAGATCTCGGAGGTGCCGGCACAGTGCGGAGGAACAACGACTTTGGTCGATCCGGCGGCGCCACCGGAGCCTCTAACTCTGGCGTTTTGGAGTCTGGTCGCAGCGCTGGAAACTCTGGAGCACGGCAGTGTCCCGGGTCCATGGAGATAGACTTGTGAATCTTGCGGTGCTGGCGTGGCTTTGGCTTTGGTGGAGGGCCACCAGCTCCACCACCCTCCGGAATGTCGGAAAACTCCGGCGGAATGTAAACGCAGGGTACGGGCAGAACGAAAGGTGGAGGGGTAAGGGGGAGGGAGGGAACAGGAGGATGCTGGAGCGGAGTAGGAGCTGCGTCCACGTCGCTCAGAGCGACCAGGCTCGGCAGCTGCTAAAAAATGGTTGGCGGTTATTTAACATTTGTGGTTATGGGGTGTCCGTCAAGAAAACCGGTATTCGGAAGTCTAAAAGTTTTTGTTTTTTTCCAAATATGTTCTAAATTTGTTACGTATACATATTTATTCCATTTTGTAATTTATCAAACGAACATTCCGAAAATATTTGCTTTTCTCGTCAGACGCCCCGCAAACCGAAAGCATCGTGGAAAAATAACCGCTGAGTGGATCCCTTATTAGGAACAAACATGTCTTCGATGAGGGGAATCCATGGTTTGGAGGACCATAAAAGCATAAAAAGACAAGATAGAGAGTAAGAGGAAGAAGACGTGAAGAACATTGTCTTTACCTGATCGGACGTTGGAGAGCGGCACCTCTCGGCCACGCATTCACCCCCTCCTCCAGAGTTGTTATCGCACTGATTTTTTTTGGGTGAGCGAGGAATCCTTTGATACGGATCGGATGAGCCTAAAGAGATCAACAAACAAAAAAATGTACGATGTAAGAATCTCATTTTTTGTTATTTAACGGGTAATGCCCTGACCTACAAACTAACACCAGTTGGCGATTATTTTCCTAATTAATGATTAATGGATAATCTGGTCATGGGCATGGGCCATTAATGGATTTACGTGCTCCCATGTTCTTTATGGACCTTACCATACAAGTCGGGAGAGCCGATGTTGAGAAGACAGGTTTTTTGGTAAATATCCACAATGACTAGACCAGATTCGTTGCCGTATGCCATCCTGCAATGAAAATAACCACAAACAAACGAAAAATATTAAAATCACCAATCAAAACATGACTTTCCGGATATTTAATTCGGCAAACAAAGCCTCGAAAATGTCGATAATTTCCGATTATGCAAAAGTTTCACCGATTTAGGGATTCGGACCAATTACAAAACACCAAATTTGATTTATTCAACCCGACAAAATTCCAGATTCTCCCTAAGAGCTTGATCGTGATATACTTACAGCCCGTAAGAAGAATTGATGCTGAGGCTGGTGATTTGTCCCGGAGGCTCGCCTTCGACCCATGGGGTGAGGCAGACGAAGAAAGGCTGAAAGCCAGGTGCCCTTTTCTGAGGACCTGATTTCACCCTGGTTGGAATGAATGTTTCTAGGGAAGGCTGGAACATAGAAAAGAAGGTAACCTCGGATTAGGAAATCGCGGCTTTCCAGTCAGAAAGACAAAATTGTTTTTCCGGAGAAACCTTTTTGTTTTCCTCAGATGAGCTTGCATAGGAGCCTTGATTAGAAGCGCCGCCTATCGTGGGGCGAGGGGGGTACTCGTACTCTGGGGAATACTCAACCACGTCGTCCACCTCGTAGATGATGGGGATCTCGAGGACCTGGAGAGAAAATATACGTCGACAAATTCACAAAAAGAAAATATCAGCCCCTGGCTCAATGGTCTTCCCATATCTCAACCTTGATTCTTGTTGTGGTCTCATGGGCTGATTAGTGTAGTGGATCTTACCGGAACTTCGCTGGTGGTTTCTGATTTACTGAAGCGGAAGAGGAGGACGTGGCTGCTGGCGTTAGCCACGCACAACAGCCTGCTCTCAGCGCACATGGCGATTTGCTGGATGGCCAAGGGGTCATCGTCGCTTCCGTCCAGGCTCTTGGCTTTGGGCTTCTCAAAGATCTTGGCCGTCTTAAGCTTGTACAGGACTTGAAGAAGCACGGCGGAAGCGTCCCAGAACTTCAACGATCCATCCGCATGCCTAAAACACACATCAATTAAATGTGTGCCATTTCCAGAGCTTCTTGCGATTCTTAAAGAATTTAATCTCATATTTCAAGAAAAGTTTTTTAAAATTCCTGGTCATGAACCATGATGCTGTGTATTCTATTTAGACATTTAAGAAATTTGAATCGCTCATAATTAAAGAAAATATTCTATATTGCTTCAAAATACAATTTCTAGATGTACATAGCAGAAATAAAGTCAGAATCAATATATTTCTTACAAAACCATCTTTCAAAATTTTGACATTTGAAGATTCCTCAAACAGTAAGCAGATTAATACTGAATTGAAATTTCCCTGTCTTTTTTGTCTTGAAACTTGCCTTTTCTAAGCAAATTTATTCTTCTACAATATTGCGAAATGCCTAAAACATTTACGAAATATTTAAATTTACATGAACTCCTGTCAGTTTTCGTAGCGCTGCCAATTCAATTTTGGATTTAACTCGTTTCGTGTCACATTTTTTTTCTGAAATCCCGTTTGTCCTGACATTATCCTATATATCCCTTTAACTTATGTATTTCGAGAGCATTTTTTTATATTTAGCATATTTTTTTGTGATATCCCCGAATTCTACCTACATGAATTTTGAGAATATGCCGATTCGATAAAACTAGAAGACTATACGAAAAATACATTTCTTGGGAAAAATATACATTCCGCCGGGATCCTTTATGCCGAAATATAGGAAAATTTTAAGTATTGCCATGATACTTGTACAGAATAATTTTTAAATGCATACAATTTGAAGAAAAAAAAATACAGAAAATCGAAATTTGTATTTAAGGTATATAATTTACCCCGTGATGATGATGTCTGGATAGCTGCATGTGTTCGTGCCCCATGCGCCTCCGCTGATGGGCCAGGACTTATCACTGAACCCTGACCTCTTGTGGGTCCTCGACCCTACTGAATAGAACGCAGGCACAAGGTCCGAGGGGCAGTTGGCAAGGTACATGCAGCAGGTCACCGGAGACTCGTGAAGGTCCATAGGGTAAGGGTTCTCGAAACACAGGTACCTATTATAAAACAAATTGAAATTTACAATCCATTAGTTTCGATTTTTGCTATCACTGTGAACAAAATTGATAAAATTCACAACTACTTTACCCGGGGGTGGTGAGGTCTACAACGACCAAATCATTGTGCAGCAAAACAACGATGGCATACGGTTCTTGAACGTCTGAAACAAAAATTGAAAAACGTGTTGTAAAATTCTTAATTTGGAAGCTGTTATTAAATTACAAACACTATCTGAGTAGATGCGAGCTTAGGGTGATCTTCACTCGTACTTACCACTTTGCCATGGACTCTCGCAGAGGGTGATGAAGTCAACCACAGTGTGTTCCATTTCTAGAACGGTGGTCGTCTTTCCATGAATCACCGTGATGCTGGGCGTGCGACCCGCACGATCCTGTGGTAAACCTCCGCAAAACACGACGAACATCTCTCTGAGAACATTAAAAAAACACAACACAATTAGCGAAAATTTCCCTAAACAACCTAATATACAAACTTATCTCTTCTGTATGCCATGCAAATTTAATTCAGAGCCTTGTTTTTTTTTTGTGGCATGAGTTGAAATAAGTTTATATTCAAAAACCGTATTAGAATAAGGGGTCATTAAAAACAATGTACCCGAAACTCACTAAAAAATTGCTTCTCCTCGCCCCTGTTCACTGTGTCCATGTCATCCAAGACACCCCCCCTCCCACCTCATAGACGTACTTCATTTTTATTCAAAAATACGGTGTCCAGCAAATTTGTTAGAAAATACAAAGGTCCACCCGATAAATTTCCAAGCACCCCTCTCGCTACCAATTCCACACTATTTTTCCAGATTTTTCTGATTAACTTTAATTAATGATCTCGAAGGGAAATTCCAGCATACAACTGGTATTTAACACTAGTTTTAACTATAATTCTAGACGAGGGACATTTCTTCAGGTGTCCCTCTCCCTTTCACTGACCTTTCAAACTCAATTAAACAGAAAATCCAAAATGTGAAAAATACCACCATTAGTGGACATACATAATGACATTCCAACTCCCCCACCCTGACCACATGCTTGCCACCCCCCCCCCCTCCCCCCTCCTCCTCATCCTCCTCTTGAGAAGGTCCTTTAAGAATGGCCTCTAAATGAAGAAAAACCATAATTAATATTTTTTTTTTTTGTAAAGTAAGCTAGTTGAAGACTTTTAGAATACCAGAAGTTGTGGAGCTGAAGGCATTCTGGAATGAAAAGTGTTCTGTGATTTAAATCAGGACAACAGAATGAGATCCTTTCTTTGCATCTGTCGCTTTCGTCATCCTAAAATTGCTAACAAGAGTGATTTTCTCTTGTGGTTGGCTTCAGCTGTACTTGTTCTGTCTATTCTCAAAGACAACTTCTGGAGTAATACCAGAACAGCGAGCAAAAATCCTCGCCACCGTAATTGCCTTCGCTCTGCAGCTCTGCTGGGGGAGCACAAAACCCGAAAACACCTCCCATGAGGTCGCCACCATTGATTTTGTTTCGACACACTTTTGTAGAAACCAAATGCTCTCGAGGCCTAAGCCACGCTGGCGCAGTGGCTGTGATTACTACCAAGCGGAATTAAATGCCAAAAATTGCTCCGTTCTTTAAGCTCTCGTCAAGCCTCATTGATCCTTCGCGGAATTTCAAAAAGGTGGAGTTTTATAATTTGCACAACTGAGACGTTGCCGACAAGTTTTTTTTCTTTGCAAAGAAAACTCTCTCGATCTTGCTTTTAGAAGTGTTATTTTTTAATCTTGAATTTGTATTATATTCAATGGGAAAAATTCTAAATCGTTGTTAGGTTGATTAAAAACTTCCAGTGCTTTTACAATATAAAAACCAAAATATTCTAGATTTACTTGAAAAATTATCTTAACACATGTCTGGACATGTTTTCACTTTTTAAAAAAAAAAATTCAGAATTTGAAGAAGTCTGAAACATGTTTTCAGTTTTCCGGTTACAATAAAAAAAAACATGTTTCACCAATTTTTATAAAATTTAAGGAAATCTGAAAAAAAATTTCAGACTTGTTAGAATGTGCTGAACATGTTTTCCCTACTTTTGAAAATTTGAAAATTTTAAGAAATTGAAAAAAAAACATTCTTAACCTGTCTGAACATTCAAAAAAAATATTTTCAAGCTTTAGGGATTTAAAAAACAAAACAAAAAACAAACATTTGTGGCGTGGGTAATATAACAACTGGTATGACTCATGCGATCAACCAATATTTTCCAGTGAATAGTGTAGAAAATTAACATTTTTTTCAGATAATATGCAAAAAAGGCGAGTTTGAGAGTGCTTCAGGCTTTTCCGCACATACCATAGTTGGTCAAAAAACTGAAATTCAAGCATTACGAGTCTCAAATTTGGCTTTCTCAAGCTCGTCTTGGTAATTTTTCCATGCAGCTGTGGTATGCATCTGGAACTTGAGACACAGCTCAGTCTCAGCTCATGAGAGTTGAGCAAAAGGGGTTAGACATGACTGCACATAGTATGGGCACTGATAATCAGGGCTCTACTGTATAAGAAGTCATTTCCAGCCCACTTTAGAACTTATCTGGATTTTTCCTTGAATAAACTTACAGGGAAAAATCTTTTCCCTTTAAGTTGATTCAGGGAAAAACCAGTTTACTGTTTGATCAGAATAGATGGAAAAACCCTGTTCCCCCTTATGTTTGCCTTGGTGAGCCCACTGAAAGCACCGGGGGTGATAAGTAATTGAATTAGGCTTGCTGCCTTCTTCGTCTTTTTCGCATTGTTTTAATAATTTTCCTTTTATTCCTTGGCTTCTTCTGTGCATTGCAATTACCCAGTGTTATTGCCAAGCCAATGACGCTGCTCTGGCATTTTGTGTTTTGCATTTTTTATGAGCTTTTCATTCTCTCGCCTGTTTTTACCATCATTTTCATGCCTCTGGAAGGCGAAACCCACGTTGCTGCTTCTGATGCTTGCGTCACGAGTCCACCAACATATTTCTCCCCTCTATGGTGGAGCTACAACTATTTTTTATCACGATTTTTCACTAAACACAATCAACTCGTTATAATGCTAATATTAGGTATTCCGAGGTTCCATCATTTATTTAGATCCATCTTGGAGATGAGGGAAGATAAAAAAATTGCTGAATAAAATATGAGATCGACTACTGCCAGAATGGCGGGATGATCTGCAAATGAGGCAGCATCAGTGTTGATGAAATTTACTAAAAAAAAATGTGGGTAAAATAAGGCTGAAAATGGGATATCTGGTGAAATGGGATATCTGGTGAAATGTGTTACGACAGGATTTATTGTCTGTCGAGCATGACGTTCTTGCTATATTTTTATACTGGTTGGGATTTGAAAATTTTAGTTTACTAAAAAACATCATAATTTTTGTTTATTGGTAGTTATTAGTTAGGATTTGGTTATTATATTATCCCTTCTATCAGCATAAGCACTTCATATAGTCTGCAACTTTTTTTATTACAAATTCAGTTAACGAAGTTTGAATGTTATGTAAATTATTAGATACTAATTGCAATTTTCCAATCCTCAACCAGCTTGCTTCATTGGTTGGGATTTCATATGTTGATTGGGTTGTCAAAATGCGGTAATCATGACATACCCTAATTGGGTTGTTGAAACTTGGTTAGGATCATTTATTGCCAATTG
>JAQGAE010001284.1:0-24327 GCA_034696685.1 Julus scandinavius
CAGAAACAATTCCACCTAAAGGTATTTAAACGAAATTAAGGTAAGCTTTGCAAATAATCAACAAGTCAGTAGATTGTTATCTTATCATATGTTTACTTATATTGCAACCTTGTGAATGTACCTTGGAAAGGCATTACGACAGGTGTGGTGTCAACAATTTGTGGGCTTACGGCTGGCACAGCTTTTATGTGAGAATGCGTTCGTGGCAAGGGCTTTGGCAGCGGTTCAGGACTAAGAGAACTACGTGATTGTGATTCTTCCTCCGTTTCTGACTCACTACTGGTTGCTTGAGCAGTAATCGCCCCTGTTAGAGGTAGCATGGGCTGTCCCACCTTGGCCATTCTTGAAATAATTTTAGCTTTATCCTTCTTTGGGCTCTGCAACAGAAATGGGTAATTAGGATTCACATTCCACTTCTAGCCAGGTGATTTTTTTCGCTTGATGACAATATATATATGATTATACTCATGTTTAAATCACATATTTTGCCATTGTCATCACATTTTTTAGAGCAACACGTACGTGTAAGATACCAAAATTTGTCGTGGCTTGAGCCCAATGGCACACATACGTACCGGATGTTGCAACTGTTCAGATATTGAAGCACCACGTGTTTTTATATTAGATTCCTCCTTTGGATTATTTCTGCAATAAATAAGATGACTTATTACACAGTTAAATAAAACTCACACAGATTCATAATTTAAGCTTATCTGTACAAACCCTTCCACTTCGGTTTTCTTGGTATCACTTTCTGGTGTTGCCGGTGCAGATGTAGCAGAGTCTCCATCTTGTTTCAAACTTACGTGAAAAATCAAGGTTGCATTTGCAGGTACTCTCGAGTCAATTCCCTGTGTTCCATATCCCAAAGAAGGCGGGATTACGATAAGACGTTGACCCCCTGTCTTCATGTCAATAATTCCATTTTCTAACCCCTAAGGTGCATGAAAAGTCATTAATTAAACAATGAATTAACAAAACGAAAATATAATAGATAAGCCGGTACTAACTTTGATAGCTTTTCCACCTCCAATTTTGATTTTAAGATAGCCGTCCGATGACTCATTGCTGTCGAAAATCTTGTTCAAAAAACTCAATTAGTCAAGATGTCTTCAATTAATGGTGATAAAACGACTGGCCTCATCAAACTAGGAGGGTGTAAGCAGTGGGTATGTGATTTTTTGGCACACACAATGAACTTGCAAGTACATGATACACAACGTCACATGTCAGTATAAAAAGTACAAAAACTTTCCAAAATTGCATTTTTCCCAGGGACTAGTATGTTTTACTATCAACAATCTAATCACAATGATGAAAGCCATTGGTAATAAAAAAACATACCTGGCCAAATGTATGGTTGGAATAAATCCATCCAGTAAACTTGACATGAGCAATATCACCATTGTCTATGGAATGTCCTGATCCTAATACCAATTCCTGGGTTAGCAATGAGTCAAGAGGTTGGATCACAGTATTAACCTTTGAAATTGCTACCTAATTTAATACAAAAAAATACCAATATAAAACAAATATTTACAATTTAACGTGAATAACACAAAAGTATTTATAATTTCTATGACCTGCTTTGCAAATTCAATTGCATCTTTACTGCCTTCAAAATTTATGGACCAACTTATTCTCTGATCATCGTAAAAACTGGCATAATTATTACTTTGAATCTAGAAAAAAATTTAAAAATGCAATATGCAATTAACCAAGACCATTCTTAAAATCGCCGTTTTTTTTATGAAATCCTTACTATGTACTTACAGTAAAAGTAAATGCTGAATTAATTGATGCTTTGGTTACTGTTTGCTGCTTCCCTCGATACAAAATGAGCATGCACTGAAATTCAAATAAATTCATACCTAGGATGAGTCACATATTTTTTCCCATTTTTTCCTCAGATGTAAACATTTGTGGACAATATCAATAAATATTTAAAGGAATTATTAAATATGAATCAAACTGCACCAACTTACGCTATGAGATTCGTGATTCATAATAATTGCCACTCCTAATTTACCCTGATGTACATGCTGATTATTTTCGCTGAGAATAAAATGAGGTTTGGATGTAATGATAGTATTTCAGTTGAGAAAAACTCTTTATTTTTAAAAAAAACAAAAACCCTACAATGTATATGCATTGACAACTGTTGCATGTACGACAGCAGATTGACCAGGTTTTGGTTCACTCTTATTTTCTTTTGATGGCGGTGCTGTTTAAAATAAAAAAACAAAACAAAATACATATCATGTTTTTCATAACCAGATTTCTGCTTTTCTCATTAAAGGTGTTTTACATCCCTAAAAAGTGTAACAAGGCCAAATCTTACATGATTACCTAAACGAGATGCAAAAGAATGAATGCTTTTTCACTCAAATGTGTTTTGTAGGAAGGTTTATTTGAACGACCAAACTGTTCGTATGCTGACTTGCACAGCACATTTGACATGATCTCCACCAACCAATACAGTGCAATGAACAAATGATCAAGTGAAAGTCTTTTAAAACGAGAAAGTTCCACCGTGAAGCTTTCCGGGAAGTATTATAATTCACCCTCAAAAAGCAACAAGTATAAATAGACATCATTGGATAGCGTACTACTTGTATCATAGAACATAGGAAAAGGCACACGAGACTCTGCTATGACATACTAGAAGATCAATCACAGTTTATTTATGACTGACCGGAAACCTACCTGAACTTTGACCTTTGGGTTGTTTTGGAGCAGTATACATGAGCGAAGTTTGTCCCCCTGCAATATGATCACCTCCAAACAAACTCGCCAAATTAGAACTGTCAAAATAAATGCAAATCATGAGACGTCACGCATGGACGGGTGGGTGCAATTTATCTACGACTACATGTTTAACATTTAATGCAACGGTATAAAAATTAAAAACTGCATGCAGGGAGCCCCACTCTCCAACGCCCCCATGTTTACTCGTATCGTCTGCTACAGCTTCGAATGAAACCGTAAAAGATCATGAATAAATTCTCAGATTAGAAAACCCAATTACTTATATCCTTTTTTAAAACACTTGTTTTATTTACCTTTTCGATGGGATGAAACCATCATCATCTTCGTCCGGGCTGAAAAACATGATCAGACAAGAACGTTCGAAAAACGACGTGTAACGACGAAAACCTTCACCCGTCAAATAATTTCCAACATTGCAGTGTTGCGCATGTGCAAACAGCGCAATGGTAACCCCGCCTTAACAGTGATCGTGAAATTCATTCCGTTTGACGAGATATGGCAATAGAATTTTCGGTAAATTTTCTAAAGCTCTACCTAAGAATTTTAAAAATATTAAATCTGATTGATGTAAAAATTCAGCTGTACTCAAGGGTATGAACTTGGATATGTCGATAGTTAATAGTGAAGGTATTTATCGCTGTAGAATCAAGTACCGGAAACGGAAAAATCGGCCTTCACCATGGAGGAACATTTTCGTCTAGCCTCGAACCAGGCTCTATTATTCGAGAAAAATATTGCAACGCATAGGAAAATCGGTCATTAAACTTGTTTTGAGGCTAATCAAGAGGTTTTTCCACACGTGATGATGAAACGACCAAGCCATCTACCAGATGAAGAGGATTCTAGGAAGGGAGGAGGAACGGTTGTTATTAGGATGAACTAAGTCCCCTACGCTGCCCTTCTGATTTGGATTTCTTCACTTTTTTTTTGTGCATTGGACTGGATCTATGAGTGTATCCCACCCGGGTAAAACAAGAAACATCAACAACATATCGTAAAAGTGTGAGTACAATGATAAACCGAATGATACTATAATGCCCATGCAACGATAGTGTAAAGTGTGGTTGCAGTTAACATATGACCTATTAAGTACCAGCTAGATAACTTGCCTAGGGCCACAAGTCTCCTACTAAACCAAACAAGTGAAATTTCGAGGTATCTAGCAACGCTGAATCGGAAAAATCAAGGAAATAGAATGAGGTCAGGGAAAGTAGTGAGAAAATGTCTTTATGTCAATAGGTTAGAGAACAACAGGATGTTGAACATGTAAGAATAAAAAAAACTTAATATCTGTCTTGGTATATACAAGCAAAAGGCAAATAAACATTGAAGGTCAATTAACTGGCAATTATTCATGGAAAGTCAGGGAGAAAAAACAAGCGGCATAAATTGCCTTAATTTCCCTGATATACTGTATGGTGATTTGAACATGGTCTGCATATGGCAATTATCTGTGTTTAATTTCGAGCTTTGAAGTTTGATTCTGCAGTATCAGACTATTAATGAATGCATGCACACAATTAATTGCTTTTAAATGTATTATTAATTCTCCATTTGAGAACAGGACGGGCAAAGGTTTTTTTACTGATATCAGTATTGCAAAGGACTGACTGATACATTCTTAATCGTACTTTTTATTTTAACACATAGTTATATTTTTTTTTCTTGGTAGTATTTCGGTTACAACTTAGTGCAGTACTTAATGTTATTAAGTTTGTCTTTCCTGGATTTAACACTTGTAATAATTAATTCAATATCTTCTCCAAAAAAAACATTTGTAGCATATCGTTTAACTAGTGAATATGACTTGAATGTAGTTTTGTTCCAGTCAGTTATGCGGTTGCGAAATTGTGGTTTCATTTCACATAGAAGGCTTCGATGACACAAAAAACCTTTAAACAATGATGTGCCTAAACGTTGATTAGCAAACGCTACAATTGTTGAGAAACTTTTGATATCGATACAGTCGGCAGTTTACTTTCATTAATAGTTTTGTGTGACAGTTTTCTTCTATTTTGAACCTTGTAGGGTCATTAGCTACCGCTTTCTGAACTGTTCAAGGCTTAAGAAACATCCCTTATGTACTTTACATGTCAAAATAATTACAAATGGAACTTGGAAGTAAATACTAAAAAAAACCTTAGCCAGGATGACTGATCTATGTACAAATCCCGAGGTTAGCATATCCTTGCCATATGCACTTGTTTCAAAGGATATCCTGTTCTCAATGTACTAACATAATTGCCACACTGATCAAAGCCGCCAATTCTGTGTGTATCGTTTTACTGATGCATGCACTTTGATTAATTATTTAAAGTTAGATTGACCTGTGTACCTTATCTATTTTAATTGCGTGTTAATCTGGAAAGAAGAAACCACAGACTCTGATTTCGCTGTAGGCACTTTTAAGGGATGCTTGACATATATTTGTTAGGACTACAGATGGTACTTGTACTGAGTAGCTCCATATTTGGTCCATATCACCGTTGTATAGTGGAGTATTGGACCTTATTTTAATAATGAAAGTAGGACCAATTTGTGAATTGTTGCGAATCCTTCTGATGCATTATTAATGCTAAATGAAGTTTTAACACAACGGAGAATCAGAGCACCACAAATCAAAAAATCGCACGTCATTCTTCTTGTTAAATGTTATATTTTTATTTTTAAAAATCATAATGATGTAATTAAACTTTAGTTATAAAGTCCTCTGCTTATCTACCAATATACACAACTCCATAGTTACTATTTTGTAGACAATATGTATATAAAAGTCAGAAAATGAGTTACATATACTTCCTTGTATTACGATATTGTTTTACAAAAGCAAAAAGCTTGAGGATACTACAATGCAATTCACCTTCCAGGAATCGAGGAGGAAATTTATTCATTATTTATTTCGGTGCAAGTAATCTAATTGCAAATTAACTTTTGCCTCTGTGGCACCTGTCGTACTTGCATGGGTAGCATTACAGGGGTCAGTTAACCTGGGTTTTTCTGACGTTAATAATTTAGAGACACGTCCTGCTATGGTGCCAATGTAATGTATTTCACAGTAAAAATGTGAAACAGACGATTAGTTTGGGAAAACACTAAACCACACTTGTCAAACAGAAATTTGTTGACTTATCCTGCATGCATAAGCTAGGGAATTATGGCATATTTGAAGTTGAATGACTAACCTATATTTTTCTGAGCTATATTTAATGCTCCGCCTTTGAGAAAGGTTTTATCACGTAGCCGGTACAAGGGGAGGCTATATAAACGCTGAATAGTTCACACAATGTAAATAAAATACCTGCGTTTAATACAGCAATGAAAATATATCCTATCTACATGTAGTGGATAAGCTCTAAACCTTATGCCCACAACCATAAATTTTCAATTTAACGTGCCTGTCATGAATATTTCTCATACAACCTTTCCCCTTCATAAATTAACTTCTCTGTATTTCCTGACAAGCGTAAATATGTAAATTGTCGAAGATATTTAAATGCAAAAGTGGAAACAACTCGAATAAAATGGATATATTCTTAAATTACTTTTCAAGATTTTTTTGTTTTTTGAAATCAAACTTGACGATTAAGACAATTGTTTGGCTATTAATGGAAAGTTCAAAATAAATTTAATCACAAATTTTCCAGCCTGAACGATGGAATTTTGTTATTAAAATTATGATAATAGTAATTATAATATTATTATTATTAGAAAAATCATTTCAACAACAACAGCTACAAATTTATAAAACCTTATTTCATAATCTAACTTTAAAACTGTACTTTTTCATACAGATACATTGCACTTTCTGCTGTACTTTACCACTACCATGCTTGCAATGAAATTCGACTCAGAAAAACGAGATTACGAGATCCACTCGTAGATTAAAACCTTATAGGCTTTGTAATAATAGCCGATTAATTGCCCAGTTTAAAGAGTCAAGCAATTCGATTTTATCTTTAAAATGTCGCTTGAAGATCTTTGTCCTAATCTGTTTTTTAAACAAAGAATGCAAGCAAACTATTCCATCAAGATTAGATTTAAATTATCAGGCATTGTTGCCCCAAAATATGGGGTATGAGCTACTGTGATTTCCAGATATTTCCATTGCGCATGACATCCTGCTTAAGGTTTCCTGGTACTAATTAATTTGCTTTTGCAAAAATCCTTGACCATGCAATGAGCTCTGCTTTGCATCCAATTGATCTTGCAAACCTCAGTAATGATACTTTCTGAATTTCAACTGAGCAGACAGTGTGAATAAAACTGAGAAAAATTTGGCAAGTTATGTTTGCTTTGATTGCGGAGATATGCTCATAATTGTATAGCAAATTCTGTATTTTTCCTATGACTAAATTCATTTTATCCACGAATATACTTACTATACAATACTGAAAATTCGTGACTTATAATGTTGATATACAAACAGAGGACCAAGTAATTGCTTTTTATTTGAAGTGAATACATTTCTCCCAAAATCAAGGTCAATTTTCTTTACTTTTTATTTATCAACATTAGACATTTTGCAATTTTTGCTTGTCAAATTCAGTATCATATTTGTAAAAAGAATCAACTTCTTGATTAATAGTCTGTCAGATAACAGGGGCTGCAAAGAGATAATTCTAAATAGAGATTGGTTTCATTCCATATGTCGAATTAGAAACACAGGAATGGACTGATTCCCTTATGTTAATTGTTAGATACAAATAAATATGTGAAATCTTCATTTCAGGATATATCATGGATCACAGTCACCACCATCACATGGCTGCCACGAATACAGCGTCTACTATGGATCCAGCAATGCCAATGAGTGGTCACGGAATGGATATGGATATGGGTCCCTGTCCTATGAATGTAATATATTTAGTTTCTAATTACTGGTAATTCGGTATATTATATTGGATATTGTCACAATTTCATTTTTTCCCCCACCAGATGTATTTCCACACAGATTACATTGACGACTGTGTTATGTTCACAGGCTGGAAACTTACCTCAGTTGGAGGTAAGGAATGATACTAACTGCTTAAAAATGGCCAGCAATGGTCAAATTTAGAGATCAACTCCTGTTATCACATACCGTATAGTCTGTCTGCTGTACTTGTTTTTTTATAATCATACATTACAACTCTTAATCAACCCATCTTAACCCCATTGCCAACCTTTCCGATGTTTAATTTTTGCTTAATTTTCTGTTTTCTCCAGGGTTAGTTGGATCTATTATAGGGGTTTTCTTCCTCGCAATCATATACGAGGCCCTGAAATATTTTCGGGAATTTCTCTTTAAGCAGTCGCACGTTTGTGCAAACTATCGCTCTGTTCAAGGAACAGACGAGGCACCCAAAGTTGTACAAGGCATGCAGCAGTCAGTCAGGTGGGTCTTGGGTCATTTTCTTCAAAATGGTCACTTTTGTTCGGAAAGTACTGATATTCAATTTTTTTCAGGAAACGGATACTAAGTGGGAATCATTTTGCCCAAACTGGTCTCCACATAGTTCAAGTCTCACTTAGTTATGTTCTAATGTTAATCTTCATGACATATAACGTATACTTGTGTGTAGCAGTAGTTGCAGGGGCAGGAGTCGGCTTTTTCATATTTGGATGGAAGAAAACAATTGTGGTAGACATAACGGAACATTGCCATTAACAATGAACGGCAGCCTCGGCGAAGAATTCATCGGGAATAACATGGATGTGAAATGGGGGGCTGCTCTTCAACCATATTTTATGAGAAAAACAATCCTATGCAGTATTCGGTTTCAGCCGGCAATGTTTTTTTTGCCAAAAAATAAAAGTATACTGTATTATGTGTGTGTATATATATATATACACACAATATATATTATATAAATTGCCAGAATTTGCAACTTCCAATGACTAATGGGTGTATTAAAATGATATAAACCATTTTCAAGAGAAAATATTTACAGAATTAAAGTTAGAATCATTCTAAATTTATTTTACTTGTTCTGGGAGATTAAAAAGCCTGGAAGTTTCATGTTTGAAGTATTTTTTTCAAATTCATATTCTGATAGGTTGAGAATGCAAATATCCATCTATGTATTATTGTTACATTGGTGTTAATTGACTATTTGCATTACTATCACTCGTTAACCCATTAGTACACCACCTATCACAGCAGATTGATACGAAATGTATGAAAATGCAATAATGGATTGGTAATCTATTATAATTACTAGAGAAGGGTGCAAGGCAAGCTGCTCTGCCAATTATGTAATTTGTTGTGCATTAATCATGCCTGTAGGAATATGTTATGTTAATCCATTTTCCCCAAGTTTAAATTACTAATGATTAATTTTGCTGCACTCTGTCACTTTAGTCCGTCATATAAAAAGATTTTGACTAGCTATCACAAGGGTTAAAGACCTGATGATAGTTCAATTAAAATTGTGTTGGGTGCAGCTAATCAGACGTGTTCAGTTCATTTATATTGGCAAATGTTTGCATTGCTTTTTGTCCATCATCAAATACAATAAATCCCCCCAAAAAAAAAGATGCATTTATAAAATGTGAGGTCTTATTATTAATGGGGGAGCAAAATCATGAAATTAGCATGTAAGATTCTGAAACGTCAAGGCTTTATCATTAACTACTTTTCCACGCTATTTTGGGGAAAGGGTTAAGCATGCTTATGGGGTAAGCACATATCATTTTAGTTGAACTGACTATTGCCGGTAATTTATCAATTTGGGAACTAAGCCCATCTTTGGGATTTTCTTTTACGAAACGGTGCTAACCATACCAAAGATTCAGATGAGCCTGATAGCTCACCTAAATCACGTTTTTGTGAGCATTTGTATTGCTCATTTGTATTGCATAGTGTTTGCAGAATGGGACCATTAGCAGTTTGTATAAAGGAACAAAATTTACTTATGTTGCAACAAAATAAAAGTGTGATACTCACAATTTGCTGAAAGTCTTCCATTTACTGTTTGCAAAATATATTTCAGGGTAGCAATAAGGGATTTTTCGAATCTTTTATCTTCATCCTAATCCTGTCCCGAATAAATCGGAAAGCAGATTAAAACGATTGGCTCTTGATTATTGCAACACTATTAAAACTGTAGTAATTGTACTTCTAGCTAACAATATGATTTCAGACCTAGTTTGTATTTAGTAGCAAAGAGGCAATTAGTTTGAAGAAGAAGAAGAAACGAAAAATAGCAATTTATTAGAACATTACATACTCGGGAGGAGCCCAAATTGAAGGTTTACCTACATATTTATAATGACAATCTTTGACTAGTTATATCATACCGGGATTTGGCCAACGTAAGGATATCTTGCGAAAATTCTTCTACACAAGTATATCTTGCCTTGTGAAAATTGTAAATGTCGTTTAGAAATCCTAATACTTGATCCTGGAATAGAAATGTGATTTCTGTATTAGAAAAGCTTTCTGAAAGAAAAATACTGGTATACAATTCTCATTTAGCTAAAGTATGAAATAGATAAGAAATACTCACTTTAAAAAAATGACAAATTTCCTTAAGTTCGCTTTCGGGTCCTAAGAAACCCCAGGCAAAGACAGGACTCAAGTGCTCTGCCATCGCATAGAAATGTGAAATGAATCCATCTGAAAACTGAAAATCGAGAATCGCCCGTGAGACATTAAAAGATTTGCATGCATAAGGAAATTCCCAAACTTAAATTTTCTGCCAACCTTCAATAGTCTGCGCTTTGTTTTTATGACGGACCAAACTGCAGTTGAAAGTGCCTTTTTATTAAATCAAATAAAACCGGTTGGTTGGAAAATAATTATGGAGAATGCCAAGGATCAGAAATATAGAATGCAGGCTTACAATTTCTTTGAAGCCATTTGACAGCCACCTGTTTTGTACGACTGCTGTCACTGAAGATGGAGGACTCTCCAAATCTTCAAATGCATCTAATATGAGAAAATCCAGGACGATGTCATAAAACGTCATACATTTTACCTGTGTGAGTTGAAAACAATAACAAAAATTAATTAACTGGAAAACATCCTTAAACTGTAACGACTGGCTCCACCGAATAGCCTTACACCACGTCCTTGCAGCTCTTCTTCAATTTTCTTCCAATTTTCTGCCTCCTGAACAAACTCCATCAAATCGTCAAAGGCAATCAACAAATCCTTCGGATCTTTATCGGCTTTTGTTAGCATGTCGGCGATAAGTTGTCGCCCAGATTCTGTGAAGAAGTTCTTTACCCTTTCGTCTTTAAATAATAACTATAAAATAGAAATTCATCAGGCTTCATGCTTTGTTCAAAAGTCCTTGTTAAATTATACCAGAATTCTATATTAAGAAAGAAAGCATACCTGGAATGCTAATCTCACACAGTGCAGTTTTGCCAAGTACTCTATATCTGATTGACAACCCACAATTTCTGGCCTAAATAAAAAAAATAAATGAACATTAAAGAATACCATTTTGGCAAATCTATACAAAGGAAAGCATTTGGGAACCAGGGTTGGTGCTCCTGAGCAAAGCTATGTGAAGATTTTTAACCACATATCATACCGTAGGGACCGATATGGGATTCCACCTTCCTCCAACTGCTTAAGAGCCAATTGATAGAGGTGTAAATTTTGTATTTCCAAATTTAAATCTCCAAATTCATCAAATTCTCTCAAATCTGCTATCTATGGGGAAAGGAAACAAACTTAATAATGAAAGTCTTAAATATTTTTAAACCCTAAAACAGGCATGGCATTTACCTCTGCTTGAGCAGAAACGAATGACTCCATCGAGGAGATGCTCGTGATAGTTCTTCGATCCATGTCTACAAAACGATCAATCGAGGAGGCCACGCTAGCATCATCACGAAATAATATTGAATTGTGGTGAAGAAAAAGAGCCTCGCAATCCCTCTGAAGTGAATATGCCTTGTCCAGTATTTTCTCCAATAAATGATTGTAGCTGCTTTTTTCTGCATCCTGAAATAAAATTGTGAACACGTGAGCAAGGTCATAGTAACAAACATCTCTTAAATTTCTTTTTTCTAAAGAATGGCCAGTTGCAACGATTTTAAACAAAGTCATGCCGGGGTTTTAGCAGGTTTCATGAGAACCTTTTATTATTAATGCTCAAAGTATATTTTTTCATATCCAACTGAACTTTTATAAAAATATTTGCAACTGCCTTTAACTAGAATATAAAATTACAAATACCGGCAAGGCTAACTGATTTTCTTGTGGTGGAATCATGCTTTGCAAAGCATCTTCCCAATAATTTACTCCAGTCTCGAGGGCTTCCATGCCTTTAAAGAAAATAAATATATTTCCACAAATTGTATGGACACTTAAGACCACATGGACGTATGGTTACCCATAAGGCCAAGTTGCTGTGGGGTCATTTTGGCAATGGAAGACACCATTGTTGAGGCAACGGAGTGACGGTCACTCAATGATACAGAACCTTGGCGGTGGTAATATCGCTGTGCCGCGGGGCTTATACTCCTTCGTACATCTAAAAATAATAACAAATTGCCATTTTAATCAAAATATATGCTATTTTCAAATAGCGCAAGCCATAAACTAACCTCCGTTTTGATTTTGCACAGATACAGGCCCGTGCATTTTCCAAGTAGCTTGCTGCCCCTTTTTGTCCGCGATGTATCTCCTTCTTCGCCGTCTTTTCAGGTACCGTGCCAAAAAGCCGATCACAGTTAATCCCAATGTCGCACCAATTACAACCCATTTAACTCTGTGACTTACTACCGGCAGCCTGATAGCCGTAGGAAGAATAACTGGTATGCTCGACATTGTATTTTACAGTGAAGGATTAGCACATTTCAATTGCATATAACGTTGCAACCTAGTAATGGGTAAAATTATGTTTTGTATTAAATTGCTCTAATCACTTTTGGTGGTTTGCTAATTATAATTCCGGTCCAAGAGAAAAATTTCATAGCTAAAGAACGGTTAACCCTAAAGAACTAGCTGGCTAAATGAGTCAATCGCATTTGATTAAATTTATGGTACGAATAATGCTATTTTGTGGTCAAATAAAGGTAACAATGCATACAATTTCCAGTTTTCTGGTAATGTATACAAAGGCATCTACAGCACATATGATTCGAATTTCGTGACAACATTATTGTATGAAGACGTTGTAGATATACCACGACCTTGGTGTACAAATAGAACATCAACATTGCCCCCTGAAAACATGTTAATCATAATCGAAATTTTGATATCATATCTTGATTCACCATCCCCAACAATCACTTCGCAAAAGTGCTCTTTTAAACAAACCCACCATGCAGCATATTGCATATAAAATATTCTATAACACGATACAATATATTAAGCCATTAAAACTTTACTTACCATTAGCCCCAAACTATCACATTTAACTAATAGAAGAAATCAGAATAACCGGCATTTCAAAAAAATCCAAAATGGCGTCGTCTGCAGTAAAACAATCATCGGTAGCACTGGTTCTATTTTCAAAAATGTAAATTTAAAATAACAATTTTTTTCAGATCAAAATAAACGGATCAAAGCTGAGCGAAGTATATTAAATTCTGAGCAAGAAATTCATACTTATTTAGTCAAGTTTATAATAATGCCGTTAACTGCTGTAAAATCCTAATTTAAATGAGGGTTTCTCCCCATAGTTTGGCAGCATAACTGTTACCCTGGATTTTGATGTACAGTTTACAAGATGGCGGGCTTAGAATCTGCCGGAATATCTGGGCCAGAATATCTACGAGAAGCTTTAACCAATTGTTCGGATCCCCTGAAAGCGATAGAAGAGTTTCAGGTGGAGAATGGGATACTGCTGCCTTCCCTGAGACCAATGCTTCCTCTCCTGGATTTGCATGGCGTGCCCAGGATGGAATTTCACCAAACCGTAATGGAGGAGCTGAGACTGCGTCTCGTGGAACAGATCGGTCGCTTGGGACAATCAGAAATTAAAGACAGAGATAAGAAATTCAAAGAATTGTTAAACAAGAGTTTTCCTTTAATAGCGTTGAAGCCGTTTCGTCCAGTGGTCATGTGCGTGCTCAAGCACGTCAATCACATTGATGACAAGTATCTTAAGGCCCTAGTCAACGACAAGCAGCTTTATTCCGAATGTGACACAGAGGTCAAGCAGCAGATTTGGCAGGACAGTCAGGCCTTGTTTGGTGATGAAGTTTCGCCACTCCTCAGCCAGTATATTCGCGAAAAGGATGCTCTCCTTTTTGGCCACACCAACCCCGCCAACGCCTTCTTCGGGCCGTCGCCCAGAGTCCGGCGGCAGGGCGAAGTGGTGCAGAAGCTGACTCACATGATCGGAAGGAACGTGAAGCTGTACGACATGGTGCTGCAGTTCTTGCGGACACTTTTCCTTCGTACTCGGAACGTTCATTACTGCACATTGCGAGTTGAGCTTCTCATGTCGCTTCACGATCTTGAGATTCAGGAAATCACAGCGGTCGATCCCTGCCACAAGTTTGCCTGGTGTCTGGACGCCTGCATCCGAGAGAAAAACGTGGATGGCAAACGTTCGAGGGAGCTCCAGGGATTCCTGGACAGTATACGAAGAGGCCAAGAGCAGGTTCTTGGGTAATAATAATTTGTTCTAACTTTGGCTATGTACCCCTTTATATTGCCCATAAATGTAATCAACTAATGGGGAAAATAATATCTGCATCTGGGATAAAATAGCCCAACTATTATGCAAATGTGAAGCTAATGGGTCATACACCTTCAGGGAGTTCTGCATTAGTTACCACGTTGCCGGTTGCAAACTTGATTCCATGATTTGTTCATAAAATGCTTCTGTGCTAATAATCATGGGATATTTAACCTGTGTTTTATTTTCAGGGATATCTCAATGGCGTTGTGTGATCCGTATGCCATCAACTTCTTGGCCACCTCCACTCTAAAAATTCTTCAGCACATTATCAACAACGAGGGCATGGCAAGAGACAACCAAATCTTGATTCTCCTTTTGCGACTATTAGCGTTGGGCCTCCAAGCTTGGGACATGATAGAAAGTCAGTTGTTTAAAGAACCCAAATTAGACGTTAACTTGTTAACAAAGTTTATGCCATCGCTCATGTCGCTGATGGTAGACGACCAAGTCCGAGGGTTAAGCGCCAAACTTCCTCCTGATGACCGTGAATCTGCCATCACCACTATCGAACATTCCGGGCCTCCGCCAGACATGTACCACGTGTTCGTCCAAGAAAGCAACATAGCTGCTACTTTGGCAATGTACTACACGCTTCATACGGCCCGGCTGCGCGATCGCCAAGCGCTTATGCGAGTACTTGGTTCTTTAGGTAGTGGGGAAAATGACAGGGCGTTTGAGGACCCCTTCGTTCACTCCTTGGTGGCTCTTCTAATACCGATGGCTGAAGAGTTTTCTACTGAGGATTTTTGCACTGTGGTTTTCGACGAGTTCTTTTTTACCTCTATTTCACGAGAAAATGTTCTCAGACACCTGTTGAAATTACTATGGCACGTCTACAGTAAGATGCCACCTGGCCGATTGGATCTTTTAATAAAAGCGTTGCAGCCTGCTACCCAGGTTAGTGCAAAAAAGAAAGGGATATTATTAAAAATCACACAGAATTTGTCACGTTAATAATGTGCATAAATATTGCAGTGGTAATTTAACATGTTATTAATGTTCTCATTAAAGTTGTTTTCAGTTTGTAATAATTAATAAGAACTAATTAACATCAATCAGTTATGATATGTATCTATAATGTTCTCGTAATTCATTACATCAATATAACATGTCTTCAAAATTGATAACTGACAATTCAGTTCCTACAATTTTATATTAATAAAAGATAGCTCTAGTTATGCACGTGTAGTCTAGTTTACAGTTTATGTAATGAAACATTATTTTTCATTACAGCATTCTGAAGCAGTCCATAGCTTGCACCAACAACTTCTGGAAAGACTGCAGTCTCATCAGCAAAGTCCATCCCAACAATCATCTTTCGACACAATGGAGTCTCCTCTGATCAGTGTGCTGACTCCCTCATCTCTTTAACTTGTTGATAATTTATTCAATTATTGTCAACTAAAATTTAAGTCAAAAAGTTTTAATAAAAGATGAAGAAAAAAATTCAACACCAGTCTCAGCTGTTGGTTCTTTTTATATTAAAACGAGTTGTAATTACTTAACATTTTACTTATATACAGTTCAAGTGAAATACAAAAGAAAACCGAATCATAAAATTGTGGGAATTCAGTGAATCACTGTCAGGCAATAAATATTTGGCTACATGAATATGCAAGTGGATTAACAGCAATACATTCCCTAATCAAGGCTAGATCCGGTAACCAGTTATCGGCAGCCAGATCTTGGCCCGATTGAATTGAAATGTGCCGAATACGATAATTAGAAAAATGCCAAATAAATGAAACGATAAAGCCAACAGCCGTTTTAAGAAAGTTTCAAAATTGCCAAGATTCCTTGATTCTGGTTGCATTGGGTTCAGGACTACTTCCCCATCATAATTATATCCCTGGACTAGCAGCAATGCACCTTTTATTGGATAAGGTTTAACAGAACATTATGAATTCACACCTGTAGTATTGGACTAATTCGTCTCAGTCCCCACCACTGGAAATTGACATCAGTTTGTTCAACTCTGACAATGTAAAGAAAACGACTATTTCGTGCAAAAGATAAGGTGTATGTGGGAACTGCAACATGTCGAGCAAAAAACGAAAAATGCAAGTAAAACTGAAGTTTTAAGTATAAACTAAGAACTTGGTATGTGAAGAAAAATTTTTTATATATATATATATATTAGCCATTCAATCGTACTCCAAGCTACTTTCCCGTTTGTTCGAACTTCCATTTTCATCATCATCTTTGTGTTGATTCACCTTCTTCAAACCTTCAGTCAGACCAGATTGCGTAATTCTAAAAAAGTAATTAATTTTGTAAAAACGTCTTGACGTTAGTAAACAAAAATCAAGTGCAACATTTCTTGGATTTGTGAAACTAGTCAAAGCTGCCTACACTTGGTCCATTTCCAAATCTGAATCCTCTTGAGTCAACTGAAAGTAGGGATTATTGCTAGCAGGCCTAAACTTGTAACCCGTTAGCACGAAAAACACAAATGCTGCCATTTCGTAAAACATTTCGTCAAGCCATTCGTACTGAAATGGAACGGTGATCTTCAGAAGGTGTACTATAATGCGACTGAAGTAGATGTAACAGACAATCTGGAAAAATATGAACGTGTTAGAATATTCTCGTTAAATTTCCCAACTGCAAACCTACGAATTTTGCTGAACACACACCATAATGTAGAAGTGTCTGAACAACTTCAGTTTTCTCAGATTGACGGCAGCTTTGCCATCAGTTTGCGATGCTTCTTGCAAGTGTCTGATCGACCAAATTACAGGAAAAAGAATAGCGCCGCAACACAACAAATCCACCAGGATGAACACGTTCTTCCAAGTCAAGTAGGTTGTGTCGCCTTCTTCGCTTTCTTCCATTATTATTCCTGCCACGTTATCAAGAACCTTTTTTGTTGAAAAGTCAATAAAATAGACGGTTAAATGCAAAACGTGGATAAACAATAACGTTAACAGATTGTTAAAATTTGTCTTATAACCTGAAGTGGGATGACGATCATGAAGATCTTTTTGTCTTTGTCTGACAGCACATATTTGATGAAAGCCCATCCAGTGCCGATCAACACTATTGTAGTGAACATCAGGGCACCCTTCAATCTTTAAAAAATTAAATATCATCAAAAACACACACCATAATGTAGAAGTGTCTGAACAACTTCAGTTTTCTCAGATTGACGGCAACTTTGCCATCAGTTTGCGATGCTTCTTGCAAGTGTCTGATCGACCAAATTATGGTACAAATATTATAGTTCAACATCATCCAAAATACTCACAGATGAGTTACATAATCCAGTATAGCCCATCCTTCAACATGAATACCATAGGTTTGAATGAAATGGTAGTGAATCTGAAGAGTAATTAAAACAGAAAAGACACTGAAAACTTGCAAATGAAAACAAATAAAAGAATCTCTCACAATTTCCAGTGTTTCCAAGCTTCAATATAAGTAAATTTACTCAATTTTCTATTTTTAAATTGATCATAAAGCTAATTCAAAAATAAAGGGTGAAATTCAGATTCCAAATTTGTATTGATTTGAGCGTGAAAATCCTATAAATTTTAATAGCAATACTTTGCTACAAGTTTTACCCCGTGAAACATCAGGTTAAACGACTTTAAATACACCAGGACGGCCATGACGTAGTGGATTTTGTAAACATCTTCTCGACTAGAACAAGAATGTATAATAAGAGGGACGTGAAATACAAATAACATATTAAATCCGACTGCAGCAAATTCAGCTTCACTTACTTGCTCTTTCTTAGAATAAATACCCAAAAACAGCCAGACAAGAAGAATAGCACTGACATAGTGAAATACAACGCCGGTAGTGGCATTTCTCCTGCTGACAAATAATTGTCCTCATTCCTCTCAGTTATGGTCACAGTAAGATTGATTGCAGTGAGTCCCTGACTCGTGTCACCGTAATTCGGGCAGTTATGAAAGTTAAGATTATACAGGCCCTCTTCAACTTCACGGGTAATTGCGACAATGAACTAGATTGTTGAAATCGTGTAAACAAAAAATCACATAAACGAGTAGTGAAACAGTACGAGCATATTTTAAGGCACACACGAATGCATTTCTTACCCGAGTGCTATACACATCAATACCGTCAGTCGTTGTTGATTTAGTAATGTTAATATTTACAGTTTTGCAATTGCTTGACTCTTCTGAAAGGGATTTCGGTGCCAATGTTATCGAATTTTGGGAGTTAGTAGTAAAATTTCCTGCATTCTGTTCAGAAGTTTCTACGGGCGACTGCTTCTGCTCATCAAGAGCCTTTGTTTTTCGAACCTTATGACTAGACAGCAAGTAATGATCACTGGTAATGTCCCGAGTGGCTCTCATTCGCCACTTTTGTAAGCTGAATCTTCGGTAAGTTTCATAGTCAGCAAAAATGTGTATATTTTGCAAGTGTTGGCTGCAATTGACAAGTAGCCTAAAAAAATCCATATTAAAATAATTGCTAGGCCACAACCTAATAACTAACATCATGAGAACACGATGTGAACGACATGATAAAAGTAATAACATTTGCTACACTGATGTCTTCATTAAAAGTACATGCTTAAATAGTCCTTCCACGAAATCTGACAATAATTAAATCTTCATCCACGCATTTACCTTTTATTTGCTAGATCCTGAGTGAATATAACAACAGCCATCGTTACATCATCTTGTAGTTGAGATACTTCCAACAGACACTTATCTTGATGATTTTGCTGCAGTATTAAAATAAACATTTACTTTGTAACTTTGAAATTTCTAAAATATGCTAAAAAAATAGTCTATTTCTCAAATTGCAGTATCGGGCTGATAACCCGAAAAGTATCTGTGATAACATAAACATCAACTTTAATGGGATAATTGGGAATGGTAGCTGAGAAAAGTAGCAAGCACATTTTTAATTACTGCTTTGAAAACAATTAAAAAACACATAGAAAAATTCCTTAATAGACAATAAATATCTCAGCAAACTGCCAATCACAGTGTCAAAATGCCTGTCTCAAAATGAAAATCAATTTCACCATTTCTGAACAATCTTAAACGGCTAAATGATTCTGACTTTAAGGAGATTGATGAACTTTGAGTTAGATCTTTGAAGGGGTGGAAGATTTTAACCAACAAGTTAGTATATATGTACAATTACTAAAAAACCACAATCTGAAAAACGAAATACAGCTTCCGCAAGCACAGGGCGGAACAAACATGTCTGCAAGCACATAAATGAATACCATATGGCATGTACTGAAAACAAGGAGTGTGAATGTCTGTTCGCTACTTACCAAATATGCCGAAGTGGCATCCGTTACTGTTTTCTCTAAACTGAATCCAAACTATACAGATGAAGAAAATGAATAAACATAATGAATGGGACAATATCAACTTTTCTTTTGCAATAAACGTGAATTTAGAGCTGATAAATAGAGAAGCATATGTAACTGAATGAGACACATACCAATTTTGATTCGTCTCTTGTAGAAAAGGAAAAGCTTTCCAAGTGAACTTCTAAAAATCCATTTTTATAAAAACCGAATGTACTCATAGTGATAGTCTGTCGCACATCATTCTGCAGATAGAAGAAAACATGCGTCATTTCTTGCCAATACAAATGAACAACGTTGCAAAAAAATATAACACGAAATACCTTTAGCTTCAGTGTGTGATTTCTGCCAAGCGTGGGCTGGAAAATACTACAAAAAATTAATAAAATAATCGAAAACATAGTTTTCCCCGTCAAAATTCCTAATCGAAAAGTCGCCATTTTGTTGACACAACGCACGCCACCTACCTTGCGTCAATGAACCAAATATCAGGCGAGAATCGCCGGATACATGGCGACAGGCGATGTTTCTTGGAGCCTTGTGAATTCAATTCAATTCAACTCAGTACCCTACAGTCAGCAAATAAATGCTATATGATAGAGGGATTCAAGGATCTGAAGGCTCTTTTCGCTGATTAGCCTGTCAAAAGGGTCTCTCAACAAATATTTATTATGACCTGCATTGTTTTTACCATAAATAACGTGTTTACAACCTAAAACGGCGAACAAAAACTTAGCATTTTAATTGTTTTTAAATATGATTCTAGTAGAGATTGTAATTATCTAGTATGAATAAAAATAAAATAATAACAATTCAAATTCTTATAACGATTATAAAAATCAAGCGTTTGGATTTGAAATTGTTTTAAAAACAAGTTCCAACATGTCTAAATGGTTTTCAATATTTCCAATTGACTGGAGATCATGTTCAAATACATCTGGACACGTTCAGACTGCATGGTCTAAACATTTCGATACTTTAGGTAACTGTATCTATTGGTTGGCGCAGACTTGAAAAATAATTGAGGGTTCAAGAATTTTAAATCGCTCGATCTATACGTACTATGTTTCAATTGATTTAAGTAGGATTTAAATTTCATTCCGTCACATTATCCTTGGACAAATTCGAAATGCTAACTCCACTTATTATGTATATTATTATTATTATTATTCAACAAAATGCGCAAAAAAAGTGCAATATTTCTTTAAAAATCGCAGTTTTAATGCAGAGAAATGTATCTCTTGCTATGTAAAAATTCAGTTTTAAGCAAGAAAAATTGTAGTTTTAATGCGGAAATTTTTTACTTTACTTATGAATGATTTTACTTTTACAGCAGGCAAATCCCACTCTTAATTAGTGCAGAAAAATTTCACCTTCTTAGTTCAGAAAATGTGGTCTCTTAATGTAGAAAATGTGCACTCATTCAGAAGATTAATTTAACTTTTAATGTAGAAAAATTAAACTTTTATTGCAGACATACTGCAATTTTTCAGAAAACTCTTCAGGTTTTGTAATATTTAAAGCTATAATTTATTTATATAGAAATGCATAAACTGAGCTTTATCTGTATTTTTCAAAAATCCAAGACTATTTTTCGTCGACGTTTTTTCTATTTTCAGTTTTATCAATTGTCCATTTTGCCATTTAATCAACTGCATCGTTGCTTTGTGACAACATGTTTGACAGGAACAGTAAATTCCATCATCCCTTTGCAATTTTTAACACATTGGCCATAACTGAATTGGTCATCTGTTCTCCTAGAAACTAGTTCAGCTCTTCCTGATAATTAGTTAAGCCTTTGGGAGTGTCAAAGATATTATAACAATGGGCCTAATGAATTAACATTAACTTGTCATTTTCTGTAGTGTGGGAATTATATTTATCCATTTGGCAGGACACTGCCAAATAGGGCACTCTTTGAATTTGCAATCTAGAAGTAGGTCCCCTGAAAATTGCATGACCCAGGCCAAATGGCCCTATTCATTGCCCTGACCTGCCTGACACCCAAGATGCGATTCCAACAAATTACCATGAAATAAGAAATTGTCAGCATTTTGGTTATAATTTGAACAAAATGTGAAGATGTACTAGCTAGAGAAGTAACTACGCTTGAAATATAGTTTCAATTGTAATTTTTTTTTTCTGTATGCCAATTCGAATGATGAGACTTTTAGCGCTAGTTTTGCTTCTATTTTTTGTCACTAGTTTACGCCACTAGCAGTCTTCGCGGGAATTTAAGCGGGCTTTTTCCGTCAACATCATTTTTTCAACGGCGTTCTAAAGGTACTGCAGCATCACAGGTAGGAAGGCATTGTTTTAATTCTGCGTTACGGTTTAGAAACAGAGATATGGCCAAAGAACAAATGGAAAACTGAGCACCAGCGGACGATTGAGAAGGGAAGTGTTTATATAAACTAACTGCTAATTCACTAACAGTCTGCTGCAGTAACGGATAGCTAGGGTTGAGATGTAAAACATGCGGTTTACAATTTGTCGAATCTCGTTGGATTTTGAACAATTTCAACAACGGCAAGAGTTGCAGTCGTCTGAATATTTTATACTGGATAAAGTCAACTAAGACCAATAGGACGTCCGTGGATAACGTACAACTGTAATCGGTATATATAATGCAATAAAAAACAACTATATAAGTCTGGATTCCGTATAATGGGATAACTGGACATCGTTGCCAGATTACGTACCCACCGCTTAATAAGGAACTATAATGGGCAACAAACAAAACGTTACAGATGCTGCTGAATACAATCTAAACGTGCTGCAATGTAGCACGTTTTAGAGTTTTGCCCGGTAACACTTTATTTATTTAATTTTGGCTTATACATCAATTGCTGGAACTGCTGCGGTGAGTTATCCATGCTCATGTACTATTACCATTTCACGTTAAATAAATTTCGAAGCCTCAGTATATAGTGGAATTTAAAATTTAAAAAAAAAGAACATAAACGTATACATTGCAAGCTCAATGAGAAGGCGGTTCAACAAGTTTACTGCAAAATACACATTGGATTTGGGATTTGACCTTACATTGGGGAAGAAACAGGAAACAAAAGGAACTTAAGTATATACATAAATATAGTTAGTTATGGCTAGTCGATATAATTGTCACTAGCACATTTTATTGCTAACCGTTAATATTAATGATATGGGTTACATATTATACACATTTTTAAAACTATATACACCTTACATGCAGTATAGCTCCAAATAGATTATTACAGTACTATTCGCAAATGGAATAATAGTGGGAATTAAAAGATTAACAGCGAGTCATGTGATTAATTAGATTAATTCATAAATTACATATGATCATAGCTTTGGAAAGGAGGGTCTAAAATTAAACCAATGAGCTGTTGTGTGCCACTTTGTATTTGCGGCATTTCTGCTTCTATTTTCTGTCACTAGTTGACGCCACTAGTAGCTTTCGCGTGAATTTAAGCGGGCTTTTTCCTCGACGCCATTTTTTCAACGGCGTTCCAAAGATCGTTGCATCACAGGTAGGAAGGCATCATTTGAATTCTGCATTACGGTTTAGAAATAGAGATTTGGCCAAAGAACAAATGGGGAAACTGCATGAGCACCAGCGGACGATCGAGGAGGGGAGCGTTTTTATAAACTAGGTACTAATTCCCAAATTCCTGCAGTAACAGATAGCTATATAGGGTAGGGATGTAGAAGATGCGGTATATACAATCTGCCGCGTTTCGAAACTGTCCTACTTCGTCTTAAATAACACTGATCAACATCCATAAACTATAGACTTCAACTTTTTCATGCTTACAAGTTATACATGTTATACTACATTATATGGGTATTATTTGCCAAAGTCAAATGCCGTCTTTTAATAGACAAAACCCATTTAGAGACCGCTACAGTGTTGAAAAACACAATCTTATTTTTAACCAAAACATGGGAACTTTACATATTCTACATGGTTGTCAAGCACAATTTCCGAAAACGTTTGAATTTTGTGATGAAATTCTGTTTTTTGGAATTTTGGTTTTTCATTCTGTTCCCGGCCTAAAATCTTTTTTTTTTATTTGGTGGCGGCATTTTCTCCGGTGCTCGAATGAATTGGCAGCATCCCATCAGGTAGGAAACAGATATTTTACCAGAAATATACTCAAACGAGACAATGAGGATAAGCGAAATCTCTGGAAAGCTTAATTTGGTGTAAATTGAATTAGAAATTGACTTGAGAATGCGATTTTTCCCAATCGTCCGACTGCAGCTAATGCGTGAGATAAACATGGAAAGAAAGACTCGCCGAATGTAGAGTGAAATAAATTGATTGGGATAATTGTAAAATATAAATAGAATCTTTTATTTCTATTTCTAACTGCTAATAATGTTCTGCGATACGCCGTTGTACATTTATAATCCTATATAATATGCAAAATAGTTGGCAATACATTTAGTGTTTTTTCCCGCCATGCATGGAGATTGTTGTTTTGAAAGCGGCAGACATCTTGGAAAATCGGTGTATTTTTAACCAAAATTTTGAAATTTAAGAGGAACGTCTCACAAAATGTTAAGCCTTGTTCGCACAGTCTCCTAAGTGTCTCCTAAGTCGGAAAAAGTTAGGAAAGAGTCACCTAAGTGGATGTG
>JAQGAE010001285.1:0-24325 GCA_034696685.1 Julus scandinavius
GAGGTGCAAGGCCTCGCGGAGCTTCTACCGCTCCGCGATCGGTGCTTGGACTTTGGCTACCCTTATGACATTTGACCCCTTAGTTGACCCCCAGTTAAAAATACAAGGTACAACTTCGTGGAAACATGCACGTTTATAGTGCAAATAATGTCTTCAGAATATCAAAAAATGCATGCATACATGCATGTTTATTTGAAAAAAAGCGTGAGTAAATAAACTTATAATGCTAAAATCATAACCACTGAAGATTTATTGGGTGTATACGCCATAACTGTATCAAAAATACAAAAGTTGAATTTTATTTAAAGTGATGATGCATCACTTCATTTTATTTCGAGCATAGTTTTTAAGCGGCATTTTTTAAAATTGTAAATGATTTTTTTGTCTAATGTGAGCAAGTGCACACTCGCGAAATAGTAAAATAAAACATTAAAGAGGGCGATAAAATATATACACATATAATGATACTTGTAAAAACAACTCATTATGCAAATAGCTCATTCTTGTGTATGTTAACTGTTTTATCAGCTTTTCTTGTGTAATTTAAATGACTTACAAATTTCATCGATAATTTATTATTATTTAAAGAATGAAAATAATTTAATATATGGCACATGGAATTTACTCTGGTATATTTACTAAACTTTTTTTAGATACCGTTTTGTTAGTACTCCTAAGCTTACAGTTAAAATTAAAGCTAATATTTAGAAATGTGTATATTTTGGGCCAGTTTTGGTGTTTTGTTTGGAATTCTGAAAACGTGTTCAATAATTACTACAAGAAACCGATCATGTCAAGTCTATAGAACCGAATATGGTATCATTTTTGCGTTTCATGTCATGTATGGAGTTGCCAAGTCAAATATAACCCAATATAGTATCATTTTTAGATCTAATGTCAATTATGGCGTTGACTAGGTCAAATAGAACCGAATATGGTATTATTTTTACATTTAATGTCGTGTATAGAGTTGACCAGGTCAAATAGAATTGAATATGGTAAAAAAAATTACGTTTAATGTCATCTATGGAGTTGACGAAATCAAATATAACCGAATATGGTATCATTTTTATGTCTAATGTCATGTATGGAGTTGACGAGATCAAATAGAACCTAATATGGTATCATTTTTACGCTTAATGTCCTGTATGGAGTTGACCAAGTCAAATAGAACCAAATATGCTATCATTTTACGCCTAATGTCATGTAAATGGAGTTGACCAGGTCAAATAGCACCAAATATGGCATCATTTTTACGTTTATTCGGAATTTAGAATATTGGAAAGTCACCGCAATATGAGTGTGAATCTCCAACTGTTTGAAAAAGCCTTAATGAAATCCGCTTTAGCGTTCAAACTTGTCAAAACGATCACTGGCCCAAAGTTGCCTTCCTCCCCTCATGACAATTTTAAAATTGCTCATCTAAGTTCAGAGGCCATATAAGAGATAAATTAAACATTAGTGAAAATATTGTGTGCACGAGTATATATACAGGGTTCAGCTTGACATTAAGGAACCCAGTTCCTGTTTTTATTTCTTTTATTTAAATGTAAGTCGTTTTTCACTTAAGTTCCAAGTTTACGAACGCTTTCAGCTCCCCCAAGGCAAGATGCTGTTGGAAAAGCAATCTTGGCCGAAAGTAGTCATATGTGGGGTGGCAAAGTGCTGGAACCAGGCTCGGAAATGGGTTTTGCAAGTAATCTAAACAAACAGGTGTTGGCCCAGATGCGCATTTTGTGCAGCCAGGCGCTATCTTCGTGTTCCAGGCTCGTGCGCATGCAGAGAACGCCTGAAGGACCCCTCCAAAGCCTGGAATATTGCTGGCATTTAAATGGAAAGATGTCTCCTGGCGTCTGTTGAACCCTTGGTCTTTTCATCGCGTTTCTTAAAGGTATTGCATGCGAGGAGGCCATTTGAACGGGGGCTGAACCCATGCGGAACCCTTTCAAGATGCGCATGGAAATTGAACCATTTTTATTTTTTCGAGCAATACGACTCTAAAAGAGACTATATAGAAAGAAAATCCGTCATGCAATGCGTTTCGGTTTCGATTTGGTGGGCTTTTTCATAAAATGTCTTGGATTTCAATGGGTGTAGTTTTCAGGTGTCTGTGACACACATATCATCTTAATGCGGCTAAGATGAATTCGGTAAATTTGGAGAGATGAGAACACTTGATATAGTCATAAGCTCCTCTGTCTGCATGCATGCTGTACTAAAATTTTGAAAAAATAAAACTTGTGAAGTAAATAAAAGCATACTTGAAAACTTTCGCATGTTTTAGCAAAAATAAATATAGCACTAATTCAACAGAATTCCAACTGAATTCATTTGAGAAACATTGGAAATCTCGTTTTTAAAATGGGTGGATTTGGAGAAACTGGTTGTACAAAATGCGTATATCATTAATCAGCAAAAATCTTAAATCAAATTTCATGAATTTCAACTTATAATTTAACATAAGGTGATCCAATCTCTCAAAATCTGAAATTGGGAATTTCTGTGCATGTATATTTTCTAAAAATCATTTGTTATGGTTCTATAAAACAACTGCAATTGTATACGTATACATGGTTGAAATTCCATCATATATACAACCGAATTTCTGAAAAGTATATTGCCATCGGTTAATATTGGCCAATGACATGTCCTATCTCATATGTGATCCAATCTCTAAAAATCTGAAACTTGGAATTTCTGTGCAAGTATACTTTCTACAAATTATTTCTCATGGTCCTATAAAACAACTGCAATTGTATACTACGTATACATGGTTAAAATTCCATCATATACACAACCGAATTTCCGAAAAATAGATTGCCATCGGTTAATATTGGCCAATGACATGTCCTATATATCTCATATGTAATCCAATGTCTCAAAATCTGAAACTTGGAATTTCTGTATGAAGTATATTTTCTAAAAATTATCTTATGGTCCTATAAATCAACTGAAATTGTATACGTAATACATGTTTCAAATTCCATCATATACACAACCGAATTTCCGAAAAATATATTGCCATCGGTTAATATTGGCCAATGACATGTCCTATCTCATATGTAATCCAATCTATAAAAATCTGAAACTTGGAATTTCTGAGCAAGTATACTTTCTACAAATTATTTCTCATGGTCCTATAAAACAACTGCAATAATATTTGAAATTCCATCATATATTATGCAACCGAATTTCCCAAAAAAAAATATTGCCATCAGTAAATATTGGCCAACGACATGTCCTATCTCATATTATGATCCAATCTCTCATTTGCAGGCCGTGGCATCACATGATCCGAGTAAAACCGGATCGCCAAGACAGATAAAATAAATGCCAAAAACTCTTTGAGTTTCTTAATCCCAACCGTTATAATGCTTCAGTCATTCCATGCCTTTTTTTTCTCGCTACACCGAGCACCAACGTCCTTCCACTCTTCCGTTTTTCATTATTTTTCTACGGATATGCGTTTGCGTTATGCATATTGGTTCGCTGCAAAAGCAAAATTTCATTCCTATCTAAATTTCCACGTTTTCTTTTATCTCCACGCTTGATCTGGCATCGCGTTCTTTATATAAAAAAGCAAGCACAGGACGCACAACTCCAAAGACTTACATACATTGAAAAGTTGGATAGGCTACTATCAGTATTTAAAAAAAAAATACGAATATACATACAAGTATATATATATACGAAAAAAGAAATATAGCGCCGAGGGAGGCAATGGGGATAAAAAAAACCGAAGCCCGTATAGGTCGTTAGCGTATTTTTTTTTCTTTCTCCGGGGCCCCTTCACCCTTCTTACCCCCTCCCCCCTCCCCGTATATATTTTCTGATCACAGTTGCATTTGAATTCCTTTGAGCGCTAAGGCAAGTTGTGCATGTTCGGCCAGCCATGCAGAAAGGTGACCCCCCTCAGGGGTTACATTGCTCACGGTTTGCGAGGGAAGAGGCACGCAAAATCCAATACATTATTCGCTCTCTAACGAACGCGACTCTCCGAGAGCATCCTTCTGTCTGCCTATCGATGCTTCGAGGCCCGGGCTCCGCCCCCGCCCTCGCCATTGGTCGCTTTTTAATTAAAACACGCTAGAGCGAACCAACCCGCGTTGCTCGCCCGGACGGGCCTGGCGCCGGTGATGGGTCCCGAGACGCTGTCAGCCATATTCATCTCCCCCACACCATCACCACCCACCCCAACGTGGCCGCCGCCGCCGTTTTGGGACCTAAGCTGGAAACACTGGACATGAGTTCAATGGCTCTTGACGAAACATGCATGGCTGGAACATGTTCGTCATCAGTGGATTTCAGTTACTCATGTGGACCCATGATATTCTCTAAAGCATGAGTAGAGTAAATGCCTAGTAGTCATATGAAATGAGTAATCAGGCTTGGGCAAATTGTTCTCATGAGCAGGAGTACTCATTACTGGGTATATTAGAATCGTACTCCATAGTGAGTAGAGTACAAGTAACCATGTAATCGTCAGATACTCATGTGGACCCATGATATTCTCTATAGCATGAGTAGAGTATTTACTCTACTCATGCTATAGAGAATATCCTGGGTAGTCATATGAAATGAGTAATCAGGCTTGGGCAAATTGTTCTCATGAGCAGGAGTACTCATTACTGGGTATATTGGAATCTTACTCCATAGTACACGTAACCATGTAATCGTGCGAAATGAGTATGAGTAGTTTCGTAATCAGACTTGGGAACATTGTACTCATGGAGACGAGTACTGGATATGAGTATCGTTTATCAAAGTATATCGTTTAGAGAACTTGTTTATTTTATAGACAGTAGGTTTTATTACAAGCAGAACCAATTAAAATGGAAGACATAGCCTTATTAGCCTTCAAGATGGCTCTCGTTCTAAGTTACTCATTTTCGTTACTCAAATGTATTCAATGTACTCACTTACTTAGTTAAAAGTATTTCTATCTATAGTTGATTTCATTGGTACTCATAATTTCAGATTACGTTAATAATACTCAAGGATATTTGTAATTACCCATTTGAGTACATTTTGTAATCGAGTACTCATACCTATTGAGAACATTTTATACTTCAATTACTCTTTGTACTCGGTGCTCTTTTACTGGTCCTCAAATCCATTCAATGTACTCAATTATTGCCCAACACTGGTTTCCAGTAACTTGGAAACATTAATGTTATCTCATATATGTGACTTTTTGAAATATGTCCTATTTTGCAAATTCGTAGAAATGTATACTGTGCAGTGTTGATTCATCAGTTTAAATTTCCGCAGTGGTCACATCACAGTATTCTTCCTCAAGAAATGTCACAAAGTAAATTTGACATCTAAAAATATATTTCAAACAATTAAATTGAACACAAACTTTGAAATTATTTAAAAAATGCATGCAATATATAATGGCGTCAACTTGTATTTTTATTAAATTCAACATTGAATGGAAACACGCGTTTTGTTTGATTTAGTATTTTCACAAATATGACAAATGGTTCACTTAAACCATGCATGTGAGTAAATTTCAAAGGTGTTCCTTGGCGATGAAATATAATCTTGTTTCGTGTGCTTATTAAACGGTCAATGCAACAGTCCATGACACGAAACTGTTTTCACTTTTGTGCAAAAATTAGGCATATATTTACCACATTTTTTTTGCAACAAAACCTTACTTTGTTTGCCAAATGTAAAATAAGCACCGCGCTTTGCATAAACAATTCCTCGCATTTTCTCGTCTCAAGCGGGAGAAGCTGCTATAGGCCCAGACAAAAGTATTCATATCTCAAATATATTTAGATTGAAAACATAAAAGTTGGTAGACGCAAGAGTGGATGAAAAAAAAAAAAGAGTGAGAAGAGGGGCGAAATAAATTGAAAGTCTGGGAATGGAGAGTGGCGAAGTAATTTATGAGATCCGAACGCTGTTACCGAAAGTAATTTATAATTTTAGATTTGTGCGGAAAATTGCAAGTTTTTTTCTTCTAGGGCATCCATGGCGTGTACAGTCCGTGGAGGATAATGAACAGAACGCATACAGACACTTCAACCCTTGAAAAAATGTTTTCCCATGGATTTTCAACATTTTTTTTAATGAAATTCCGGAAAATCAAATAAGGCCAGTGTTATGGATTGCACCCTCATTGGGCATGCTGGCAATATGGGCGATATCGTGAGTCACGTGACGCAGCATGGACCGCGGAATATGGTTAGGTGAAAATTAAATAAAGTTATTATATTTGGAAACCTTTCCTGGGGTGTGGAATGGGCTTTAATCGATAGCAGCAGGTCGGATCTGGTAAATGGACCAGCATCCCAGTGGATCTTATGCAAGACCACCATTATACGAATTTGCATATCCATGTCGCCATTTGGCGTTGGTCGTTTCATATATATTAAAATCATAATGCCCATGTGGTTTTGGAAACTGTTTGAGATAAGCAAGGCTCGGCGAGTGAGATTTTTCTCCCTTTTTGTCGTTATAAACTTCAGAAGTTTCTACTATTGGTGTTTGAACTTTCACCCAGGGAGCAATATAAAAATAGCAGATTAGAGAAAATGTATACATGCATTCTTGTTTTAAATTTATAAGAGCTTCGGTGATATGTATTTTAAAACACGTATATTTCAGTCCAAAAGACTCGCACCAAATTTCTGAGATAATCTTTAGAAAAAAGTAATCTTATTACACAATAATATTTGCAACCTCATTATTTTTAAATATAACTATACCATAACTTGTACCAACAGCATTTAGTTCATCTTCACTCGTATAGTTATACTGTCATCACTTATCGTATTATTGTCTGAAATAATTTTTGTATGCACTTTTTTCAAAAAAAATACATGTCATCTTTGGTGTGCCATCCAACACAACCTTCGAATAATACTTTCCCCAATTTTAAGTCCATTTTTCTTAGACAGGTGCTTGTTGTGTTGTTAATGTATCTTAAAATTGTCGGTATCAATTTTGTATAAGGAAAACAAGATTTATGATATAATGGGTCCCCTGTGACTGGATTAATACAAACATGTTATACACAAACGAGACAATAATTGTTTCAAAATTGTTTAAAAAACTCAGTAATTGTCTTCCTTAACAGGAATTTTGTGGGAAGTATACATACAAATTGCATTTTATTTAGACATGTACAGCCTTAATTGGACGAAATTATTAGGCACTGTATTGACTAAAGACAAAATTGGAATTTCCATGCTTTTAGATTATTGCACAATGAAAACTCAAAATTTGCATTGACAGTGTATTTATGCACATCAACGTGTAATTTTTGATTTAATACACTGCAATGTGTGATACATTTTAGCAGTATGTTATTCTGCACAGCAGTGTGTTTTCAAAACACAGTATAGAATGTAATATGTGCTGTGTATGTGCATTTTAACATTCCAAATATGTCATATTGCATATAAAAAGGTTATTTTACACATTTTACAGTGCAAAGCACAGTTAAAACACATTCTGTGCACAACTGTTTTACACATTTTTGTGCTTTTTTTTGCACATTTTGAGTTTTCAGTGCATAATTTTCATTATAAATATAATAAACATAGCATTTCAATTGGTTAAAGGTTTCTACAAAGTCAGTAGTGACATTACAACATGCAGATGAGGTTAATGCCTATTCGTATTCCATTTCAAAATATTCACGAAAATCATGGGTGCCTAATAATTTTGTCCATGCAAGGCTGTATTTATACGTACTGTAAAGATTTCTGCATTTTCAAAATGTGTAGAATGTGATATATAAAAAGCTATACTTAAGAATGGATCGAGATATAAGTAAGACGTACTTGAAAGCAGGCCGGTTGGTCAAAAAATATAAATATATAGTTATAAAAATACGTAATTTCGTAGCTTAGCTTGTGAAGCCATGGATTGTGCATCGCATATAGTGTGCATATATAAGACTGAGTTGCCTTTGACAATTTTTAGCTTCCATTCTTATGCTAATTTAATTATCAAATTGCGTGTATAATAGTTACGCATTACCAGCCATTTGGCTGCGCATTTTGTGCAAATGTAGCTTAATTAAATTAAAACGCGTTTATAGGGCGCTGTTCGGGGCGCCTTTTTAAGTATTCATGTGCAGCAAGTTTGCAAAAATGTTGACGAAGAAATAAACTGTACTAGAAAAACAAGGTACAGAATGGAATTAATAAGCGTAAGAAATGAGGATGCCATTCGCTCCTGCATGCAGAGCCTCCAGAAATTTATTTTAGCAAGCCTTTACCAATTTTTTTATTATTAAAAACAGCTACAAATGTGTATACGTGCAAGACTCGCCTCGTTAATAGTTATCTATACAAGTCATGCTCAAGTAGTAAAATTTAAAAAAAAAAAGTGGTGTTAAAGAGTGACATGTTGAAAAACACATTCTTAGCATAAGTATGCCTCTCTAAAAGCATAACATGTGCCTGTCCCGACTTGGTAACCCGTGTGTAATTGAACCTGTCTAAATGCATAACCTGTCTAAAAGCATATATTTTTACCGGCCCCAAAAGTGTTTTCAAAAAATTTCAAAATTTGTTTCTGATATGAGGGTTAAAAGTTCCTCCAGTTTTTATATATTTCTTAATGTTTTTATTCATGTTCATTAAAAAGCTCATCACATTTTCAGATGAAAAAACGAAGAAATTATCTACCTTTATTTAAGATAATTTCATTTGCTGTGTATATACACGATGGAGAAAGTCTAAAAAATTAAGAAGGGGATATAATTTGCATTTAAGCATAAAAAATTTGCTAACTGTATACATATTTCACACAAAAATCTGAACATGTTTTATACTCGACGTTTTAAACGGCCCATTTTGCCAGACTGTATAACTTATGCGCCCCCACCATCTGCATTTCTTCATGAAACACGTCACATAGCCATCCTTCCGATCCAATTGCGATTGAAATATTTCAAAAGAGCGCCCCCTAGGCCCTAGTGGCGCTTGCTAATTTCATCTTGTCTGCATGTGTGGGGTATAAAAAAAAATAGCATAGCAGCCCTAATTCACCCATTCTTGTTCTAGCAACACAAGACAACGTGGATCTTATCAACTTACATCAAACTAATTATTCTAGATGTCCTTATAGCTGCCATTTTGCAGGGCTGACAACGAGCTGCAGATGCCCAAGACGAAGGCCCGGGCACTTCCGATACTGGGGAGAAAAAAAAAACAGAGGCCACTCGAATGGCATGGAGTGCATGCACTCCTCCAAGGATATTGAATATTTTATTCCTTTTAATGGGATTTAATTGAAATGTTATTCCGGGCCCCACTTATCTGCGGCGTAATGGCTTCTCATGAAATATAAATCGCGTCTGAAAACGAAAGAAATGTTGAAAATCTCCTAGGAAATTCAAAACGTTGCGTCCTGAATTAACTGAACCTGAGACTGCGTCATGTTGCCAATACACAGGGTTTTCACTGACGAATTTCTAAAACGTATATGTATAGGCAGATAAGCCCTTCTGTTAGCGAAATTAATCAGGATTACAGCCTTGGGACTGGGCTCAAAGGGATGAACTTTGTAAATATTCGGTGAAAAGGCAGCCGACTGAAATTAACGGTTGGATGCACTGTTCTTTCCCCTTTGGCAGGATAAATAACGAAGAATTTGCAGGTAGAACTTTTAAGAAACATGACTTTAAGTCTATGGGATTTTGGAAATAAATCTATGCATATAGTTCGTGAAAGTTGAGTTTTAACACAGTAGTGAGGAACAATAAACTGTTTGAAGATTTAATTGAATTGAGAGGAAAATTAATAATAACAATTGTTAATTTAACGACTTGCTTTACTTGAGGCACAATTTGCATGTTTACAACTTTCAAGGGAGGTTGTATCCCCATATACCATTTTTATGTACAGTAGAATGTATGCATATGTTATTATAACGTTTACACCATTGATATATATATACTTGTATATTTCTCCTATAAATAATTTACCATGAAAATATGTATGAATTTACTCGTTATGTTAAATTATCCACTTTCAGGACGTGGCCAACACTCACAATTTGTGATAAATATATGTTTAGATACAGAATTTGTTACATTCTGAATGGATGGAATGACCAATGTAATTTTTAGATGAATTTTTTACAATAATTTCTATTTGATAATTTAAAACTGCTACTTATACAGAATACAAGCAGCGTTTGTTATATTCTGAATGGAATGACCAATTGCCTATAATTTGTGATAAAGTGATTATTTTGTTAAAAATATTTCATGACAAATAAATACATAGATACAGCTAGAATTTGTTACATTCTGAATGGAATGACCAATGTCATTTTCAGATGGATTTTTTACCATAATTTTTAGTGGAAAATTTAAACTGTTACTTATACATAATACAATCAGAGTTTGTTATATTTTGAATGGAATGACCAATGGCCTATAATTTGTGATAAAATCATTATTTCGTTTGGAAATATTTCATGACAAAATAAATGCATAGCTACAGAATTTGTTATATTCTAGAATGGTATGACCAATCACCTATATATATACAATTTGTGATAAAATGATTACTTTGTTGGAAATATTTTATGAAAAATAACTGCATAGATACAGAATTTGTTATATTCTAGATGGAATGACCAATCACCTGCAATTTGTGATAAAATGATTATTTTGTTGGGAATATTTTATGACAAAAATTTCTGGATAGATACAGAATTTGTTATATTCTGAATGGATCGAATAACCAATATCATTTTCAGATCGATTTTTACCATACTTTTAGGTTGATAATTTAAAACTGCTACTTATACAAAATATGAAGTTTGTTATATTCTGAATAGAATGATCAATAACCTACAATTTGTGATAACATAATTGTTTTGTTGGAAATAAATTCATATATAGATACAGAATTGGTTACATTCTGAATGGAATGACCAATGTCATTTTCAGATGGATTTTTGACCATAATTTTTTTTTGTGGTCATTTAAAACTGTTACATATACCGAATACAGAATACAGAATTTGTTATATTCTGACCAATCACCTACAATTTGTGATAAAATATTTATTTTGTTAAATATTTCATGACAAATAGAATTTGTTATTTCTGAATGGAATGACCAATCACCTATAATTTGTGATAAAATGACATTTTCAGATGGAAATTTTACCATAATTACTAGTTGAGAATTTAAAACTGCTCATCTTGTACATGTTCTTATTTTTTTCATGTTCTAATGTGAATCCATTTTATCGTCATTGGTTAGGAACCATATAGTGGTTTTAAATGCACGTCGATCAGGTGGAGTTTTTTCTCAAAAAAACTACAGGAAACATTTTCTAAAAAAAATAAAAGCCTGATACTTTTAGAAATTCAGAAAAAAAATATCAATCCACATATACACAGAATGTAGATACATGTATTCAGCCTCTTTTAATAATGTAAGCTTTTTTCGGAAGAAGCCTATACATGTGTAATTTTTCCTTGCCAAAAAGAAGCATTTTCCTACCCAGGAATTTATCTTAATCTTTCATGTTTTCCTTGTACATTTTTTTCCTTGAGCTTTGATGTACCTACTTTGGATAAAAGATGAATTAAGCTGTCTTCGTGCAACACAGGCGATGTTGGTTTCTCACTCCATAAAAGGGCCTTTTTGTGCTGGAAACCAATATGTCACGGCAACCATTAATCCACAACACGCACTTTTGTGGTATTATAAGGAAACCCTCGCCATTATAGGTCACCAAATGGATTTACGTTTTTTTGGCAAACCGAACTGCAAGGTGGACCCCCCCTTTTGCATTTACCTGCTAATGGGCATTTTGAAAAGGTGCTAATAAGCCCTTGGGTGCGCGGTTAGGGGAAGAAACCGGTTGCCCTAACCTATAGACGTGTACGATTACCTTTTTTCTAGAAATGTTACGATATATATACATGGTTTGAACGATAGGGATGCATGGGTAGCAGCAAAACATCGAAGATTCTATGAACTCTTGCATGATTTCTTTGAAATAAGGATCCGATGGCTTTTATAAGGACACCGACCCCTAACTGGGTCATTACTTTCCGGCTTTATCGTAGCGTTGGCTTTTAGATGTATTTTTTACATCAAAATTTGCTGCCTAGTTATACATTTCCAGAAAGTTTTTTTGCGGTTTAATAGCTTCTTTACACGCGTTTTCACTGAATTTAACCGTTTTTCAGTAAATGCCTTGACTGGAAATACATTCCCCTCGCATTATATATTTTACCCCCTCCTTCAACATATATATATATAGTGTGGTCACTCTAATACCCTATGCGGAGTTCTAGAAAAGCGAGGGCACCTAAAATGATAAACTATCAATGATTTTCATATGCAAATTTGAAATAAATGATTGTCTCCTTACTGTCGAAATTTGACACAAAATATCCAAGTTTTGTATGAAAATTAATCTGAACTTTTTTTTTTTTTTTTGAAATATATAAATTTGTGTTGTATATCAAGGCCACCCTTATTATTTTTTTTAAACAGGCACACGAGTCAAAACGAAAATGTTGCTCATCAACTTTAAATTATCCCCAGTAACCAAAACTTGTTGAGCCAATGTTGGGGAAAACATTGCTTTGCCAATGTAAATCCACCAATGCAATGGTTAAATGACTAATTGGGGCAATGTTGAGATACATTGGCAGTACGTCCATATACATGTGCAAGTATATATAAATAACGTTTAATGCTAACATAAAACCGATGATTGGCAACTCTACCATTTTCCAACTTTGGACTAACGTCTGCCAACTGCCAACGATTCGCCAATGTTGCCAACTAAAATCCAACGGTTGGGCCAGCGTTGTGTTACTTGGTATATTTGTATACCTCATTAAAACAAAATATACACAACTCAGCATACATATTTTAATTGAATTTACACTAAAAATATACATGATATTATTTTTGCAATATTCGTTTATTTTGTTTATAAAAATCAGGTTAACAAATTATATAATCTTGATGTGACAGATTGGCAAAAAAATGAAAAAAATAAATAAATAAGAAAATTGTTAGCAAAGCATATACTTTCCAAATTTGATTATTGAGTGATAATTGCTACAATATATTTAGCAGCATTCATATTTTAATTAACACTCAAAATAAACATTTTATATATAATCTTAATGTTACTGATTTATAAAAAAAAATTGTCAGGAAAGCAGTTACTTTACAAATTTGATAATTAGGGTGATTTGTAAAAAAAAAGAAAGAAATTGTCATCAAAGCATCCAATTTTCCACATTTGATAATTAGGTGATAATTGATAAAAATATATATAGTAGCGCCATCTGACGGGATTTTCACTACCATAATAAGCTACAGGGTGCCATGTTAGTTTAATTTTAAATTCTCATGGGAAATTTGCATTTTACTTATGTTTTTTCAAGCTGGCCATATTTTTCAGATATTACAAGCGGCTAGACTATTTGTTAAATACATCAGAAGAAAAAAATGGCGATTCTAATATTGTTGCTTATTATGATTAGAACAGCCGTTTTCCTTAAGGAAATTCGATTTTCTTAGTAGACTATTGTTTCCAGGAACGCATTTGTGCCTCTTTTAAAAGGTTTCCAAGCTGCATGGCAACTCGTGCTTATAAGCCTATGCCGTCACTATAGCATTAATGACATGTCTGCTATACTTAATTTTCTATTCCTGGTCGCATTTTCTTGCCCAAACTATCGATTTTTCTCGTGCAAGACTTCGTCCACCGCCATTTGAGGCCCGTTGTTGAATGCATTCTCCCAGGGTCGCCATTCTTGGCCCCAAATGGCGCCGGTATAAGCTTCCAAATATCGACTTTTCCAAAAAGCGTCTTATATTTACGCATTTTCACTCTGCTCTCATGCATATAAAAGATGAACGAAAACGTACCTGCAATTCCCTCGCAAAGCTCGTGTTGTGTTGCTGGAATTCTAATTTTGGGAGGCGATGCAGGAATTGGTTTCCATAACAATGGCCGCCATCTTCTTGGAGATTTTATGCGTGATGGGACTGTACTCAGATGTTGGATAAACACTGACTTCCATGGCGTCTTTTATTTTTTTGGGTTCTCTGAAACATAAAGTATTTACAAATTAACACGTTTCCATGAAACAACAATGTGTATGAGCCAAATGGACATCCATGGTATTTTCTAGATATTGCTAGATATTTACCAAATATTGCATGGACACATCAGGACATATATGTGCATGCATGGCCCATATATACCGTATATGGCTCATCGATGCATGGTTAATAGGTATCTGGACCATCCTTGGTTTTCATGCATGGTTATTTATGGCTCATATAGCTTTTCAAGAACCAAACATAACCCATATATGGGCCATGTAGGCAATTTCTGGAACGTGCAAATGTGTGTATTGAAGTTAAGAACATTTATATTATAAAGCACATGTATCCAGAATAGTAACAATTCTGAACATTTGTCTGAAGTCATCATATTCCAAATAGCATGTCATGTCATGTGCATGTTGTGTGGAAAATATGGTTGACGAGGCGGGCTATTTTGCATGTGCATGTTAAAAAATTACATGAAATTACATCGATGCATATATGGATAAATATAATGGAAATTAAACTCATTTCAAGCACCAAATGTTTACAAGTGCACATTATCGCAACACGTTCTTATGTTGTATTACTCAAAATCCTATCTTTAATTACACAACTACAAAAACGTCTCATTTTTACAAATCGTGTAATTTTACATTCCAGAAAACCGTTTAATAGCCATGGCATTTAAATTCCTGGAACATTTCTCTAGGCATGGTAATACAAGTACCATATAAGTGAACACATGTGCACACACTAGCCAGAAAGACAGAAAACCACATGTTAAAAATTCTGAAATCTATACATTGCAATACTAGTCAGCTTGTTAATTAAGCTGCATAGTATCCCCTTCCAAAACCTAACCCCCACTGTGTTTACCTTTATAAAAACTTTATTGCTATTTAATTGGAACACGAGTTTTACATGAAGTGAAAACAAGAAATTACTAAACATCATATATGCATTTTAAATTCTTTGCATGATAGTAATATAAATAAAATCCATTCCAATATTAAAATTAGGGAAATATTGCATTCAGAAAGGGAAAACTTTTTTTAAGAATAGGGGCCCATATGAAAACTTTTGTCAACTCAATGGACCCAACACACAAATGGTATATATAAATTATTATAGAAATCCATGTAACAGTATGTATAAAACTTCTAAACTAACTTGGAAAACTTGAATATGGAATATTAACTGGGCAATACTAATTATTACTCGATGTACTCAAAATAATACCACTTAAAAGAAATACCGAAATGTCATGGAATATGGACATGATGAAATTCCATTTATTTGAAAAGTATCCTAAAATTAAATTACGTTGAACATCAAAGGCAATGAAAGTCTTTAATCTAAACCTATTCATCATGCATTTTTTTTTAAACCATACGATAATTTTAAATCATGCAAAACAATCCCAAAATGCATTTTTAGCAAATATAATTTCATTAAGATGCTTTCCATCATTTTCGTGAAAAGGTATTCAGAAAATACGATTATAAAATTGGGTTACTTCAAAAAAAAATGTCATCGTATATAAGGGCAAAGCAATTACCTTTCAGTAGGACCTCTACAACACCAGAAATTGATAGGGATTAAGGTACCATTACAGTTGATGACCTGAAGCAGTTAGGGGTGTGCTCCTGGGGCTAACCCTTCCAGTCCTAACCGATTAGCATTCTCCGACCGCAGGGTTTTCCCGTGCTCTAATCCATCTCGTAAATAGTCCCAGTCGCATTCGGAGAATGTAGCAAAAACAAACTAATGTCCTTTTAATAATGCGGGGTCCGAACAAGTCGGCATAGAACCGGCTTGAAAGCCTCTTGAAGTGGGCAGGCATGCGTACAAATTCAAAAAATGCCAACTTAAATTCAAAGGCAATCCTAAACTGGGGTACCGCCTCTCTGCCTTTTCATTCCATTCATGGGGCAGTTAGGAGTTGAATGCGATGTTGATGTTGGATACGGGCCCTCCGCGACAACAACAACAACAACAACAACAACAACACCGGCACGAGGGCAGTGTGTGCATATGGATTGGTCAAAAAAACTAGTCCTTGTTTTTCTGCTTCACCGATTTTCCTCATCATGAATGGCCTTCAGCCATTTTTCCCTTCTAGATTAACTTGAAAGTCCGAAAGGGGGAAAAGAAGGACCCGTCATGGCGGTGAACTGCTTAACATGCAAAAGGTGTTCCTTTTCGCATAATGCTACATCATGCTACAGCAATTACACGTGCGATAAACACGTCCACATTGATAATGCATCTTGTTGACTTAACCCGTTTTGTTGGCAGGGTCAGCAACGTGGACACGCACCAAGGGTCATTTTTTGGCCTTGTCATTGGAGAACGGCGATTTGAACTAATAGACCACCCTTGGTGGGTTAAACTTGCCAATATAGCGTATACTAAAGAACATATATAAACGCTATATAGGCCGATTAGTAAAGTTATACTCGTGTATAAATGCAGAACACATGCATGTTTTGTTATATCTGATAACAGATTAACAAATTACAGACAGTATTCATAGTGATGTGCCGAAACAATTTGTGTTGTAAAATTGTGTTAAACTGTATATCATTTGGTTAATTTGTGGAATGGCTTCCAATAAATGTAGTTACAAAATTCGTTAAAACATAAGTTTCAAGTGTTGCACAAAATGCTGACAAATTTACGTTGATATCTTTTGTGTGGAATGTAACATGAGCAAAATTCTGTGAATAATTATTTTGCGTAAATTCCACACTATATACATAACGTGGAATATGAACATAACATTATTTTATTAGTTTGTCTGATATTCATGTAAGTGGAAATAATATCAAATATAATATCAAATATATGACGATTATTTCGATGTGTCATAAAACTTTTTTAAAACATACATTTTTAAGAAATATCCTGGCATTTGAAATCTTGTCTGCAGTAACATGTTTAAAAATATGTTTCAAATTATCTATCTAAACACGCATACAAATTTTAAAACGTGCATGTATACATGTATACGGAATACAGAAAAATTCATCATTTCGTCTTATAATGTGGATAATTTGCTACTTGGTATTTTCGGATATGCCAGACGTTTATTATTGAACATTTTAAGTAATAATTAACCGAATATCTCTTAATTCAAATAATATAGGTTAGAGTATATCTTTAGCCAAATTAAAAGTATACATTTAAAAAAAAAACTTGAACAACATGCATATTGTTCTTGGCAAGTATGATAAACGATAAACAACATAAAGAGAGATAATTTTAAAGGTTATAAACATTATACGATATAGACATCATCATATAAAATCACATTTTTGAACATGAATATTTGAAGCTTAATTCTTTATTAAAAAACTGAAGTTTTTATTTCAAAATCGTATACATTTTTATATAACTTACGAGGATTTGTCATTACAAAAATTGAATGGTTTGATAGATATTATATTTTTCAAATATGAATTGAATTTATAAAAAAATATTGCAAAATTAGAAATTCAGTTGTGCTTTATTTCACGATTAAGAAATGTCATATAAGAACTTTAATATGCATTATGTTATATTACATGTTTATTATATATAAATTAATGTAAATTCCGTGGTAATGTTATTTCGAAGGAAATAAATTGAATACATTCAACGCGTTTTTAAATTACAAGTTCCAAAATTATCAAATTCTCAGCGCGAAATAAAAAACATTTTATTTACAATTTCAGAGAATGTTGAAAATACTTAAGTATGATGTATATTGTAAATCTCTTAAATATAAATTACGAATATGCTGTTTTTTTAAAATATTAATTTATATGCTGTTGTCATGCCTATATATAGAAATGCAATGCGGACGAATGGAAATGGGATACGTAAACATATATATGTACATAAAACACATATAACATGCTTTTATGCAAAATTGTTGACATGCTAAGTTTCGAAAAACATAAAAACGAGCTTGGTCGTTTTGGAACCCTGAAAAATGTATCGTCCATGCACACTATAAAGTCACCGCATCTGGATGATATAACACGCAACCCATCACGTAAGCCTTTAATAAATCAACATTTTCGGCTTCTAAATATTAAGAATTTATATTCATAAAATTCGTTAAATATAAAGAACCGTATTTATTCAGCTTATAATTTCAAGTTAATGAAATATGATTACTTATCTTTCAGTCAGCACTTATATACGTTGGCTTTCCAACATATTCGCTTATAGCCCTATATGAATTACCAAGGCTTAGGCTTAATTGATTCTATAGTGAAGATATATTAGTATGGGCCATTTAATGGCTTACTATTTATCTGGCTTATATTTATTTGAAAATATACAACAAATTTGACTCTTGTTTTAAAAACAGCTAAAAATCTCTTGGTGTCCACGTTTAGAATATGTCATGCTAAACGAACAACATATATAGCGACATAAAGCTTCAACACAGACGCGGCAGATGGAAGAGGGAAACTAGGGTTAAAACACATGCATGGGGAGCATGGGTGATCCAGCAATGCATGGGCCAATTTATGTCCAACAGTATGTATGGTGCCATATGATCATAGAATACACGTGTAATTGGGCCAGTTCAGACATTTTAAGTATATGGACATTTTTATATGGGCAAATATGATCCATATATATTTTCATACATGCAGTTTATGGACCAAACCTAATATTTCCAGTTATCTGAGTAAATATGTGGGATGCTATACTGTATATATATATACACATTCTCCATGTAAAAATAAAACATGCTGCAGGTATGTTGCATTTCTAATTGAACATGTCACATTTTACATTTTATGTAAAAAGTATGCTATTTATTGAAACACGATGCACATGTTTTCTAAGTGGATATGAATAAATGTAAAAAATTTATATACATCGCTTCATGGAAAAATGCCAATTTCCTGACTTTGTTAATTGAGGTAAAAATTATTTGGTAAACATGCATTATCAAAATCTTGAAAAAATATGGTATTGCTATACATTAAGAATTTGCAGATGAAGAATTTAAAATTGACGTTTATTGTAAAGGTCATGTACAGTGGAGTCTCACTTATACGAATATGAGGGGACACAGAAAATTATCCTTATAAGTGAATACTTCATATAGGTGAATACAATGTACATGTACTAGTAGGTTTCGTGGTTACTGTATTTTAATAAATAGAGAATAATTATTTTAAAAAATGTCGTTTAATAGTTTTGTCAATGTGTGTACATGCAAAGAAGAACAGAAACAAAAAAAAAATATGTATTTCATATATAATCAAAAACAATAAGGTACATGTAACTTAAGTTAGATCTTCGTAAATGTGCTTATTTCGTGTTAAAAAACTGTAATTTTAGCTTGCTTGTTTTTCCTGCAAGCTACATATTATATAAGACCTGTTCACAGTCACATCAGACTATTTTTCGTTTACGCGTATTTAGAATAGACGAAATGCTTCACAATTAAGTGAAAAAGGTCGTCTAATAATTGAATAGTATTGACACAGGTGGATTACATCAGGGGAAGGAACCACCCTTTGTATAAGTGGAAGTTTTGTATAATTGAATATCGTATAAGCGAATAATGCATTACACAGGGTTAAATGAAGTTTTGCCGGGAAACAAGAAATTATTTGTATAACTGAATGTTTCATATAAGTGAGCTTCGTATAAGTGAGACTCCACTGTATTTCGAATTTAGTATGCATTTTAATTGAAAATTATACAAGTAAAATTTATGAAACATGTAACAGGGAATATATATATATTATATGTTTTTAACAGATATAACAAACGACATGTGTGTTTATGAAATTCAACTGCAGTGTTAAACTGTATAAATATCAAACTACATGTATGCATGAAAACTTCGACCAGGAGCAATGGACCTTATTCAGAGTTACGTCATTGCAAGGCCGTATATATGGTTGGGATATTGGGGATAGATCCCCCACCCCAAATCCAATAATTTTACAAATTTCAACCAGAATCCGCCAATGTTTAACCTGAATCCGTCAATTTTGCGCGATTTTTGGACCATACCCCATCTTTTGGAAAAGCATGAAGGCACGGTTCTAAACATGAACTTTCTGTAATGTCATAAATCCCATTTTTCTTGTAAGACAGGTTTAACATAGAATATTATCTATATATAGTGTAACCGTGAACTATACACATTTTAAAATTCACGATTTTTATTATAGCATTGAGGCAAATTCGAATGTACATGCATGCCTTCGAGAATATAAAGTTTTGCTATAAATTTTAATCACAGACATAAGAGAAACTATTTTGTAAAACGTAATTCTTGTAATTGTAATTGATAAAGTAAATGATATTCCTTATTGAAATTGGAATTAAGCAGTAGTTATGTCCATAAACTGAAAATATATTTTAAATTCATGGATACACGTGTTTGATCTATTTCAAAACTTATTCGGAATGTAAATATTTAAGTTCGTCAAAAAACATGCAAGTCTGAGAAATTTTCAACTGCTGTATTTCAGTTACTTAATTTTATGTAACATTAAAATATGACAATTTAGCAGATGAGATTTTTAAATATTTAAAATCAACAACCCTTTATATATCTTACAAATCGTGTTGTGCAGATATGATTATAACCATATATATATTGGCCTCCTAATACAATTTTGAGATTCTCAGACACTTTGTTAATTCTTATATATACTATATATTTCAGTTAGTTTTTTCACTTATGTTCCTTAAAAAAAATGATCTAAAAATTGAATTTGTTAAAATGTTTTAAAACCAAGATGCATTCAGTTAAGAAATGGACAAATCGATGCAAAACTTATGCTTAAAAGTTAGCCAAGATGCCAACATTCAAACAAACGAAACATTTAATCCTCATATCAGTACAGTTTATAAACCCTAATTATAGCATATTTTCCATGTTGAAAATTCACTGAAACAAAAGTCGTGGAAAAAGCCATGCAGAGAGCTTTACTTGGTCATAATCAGGCTTCTTCCCACCCTAATCTCTTCTAAAGCATGCAATATTTACGTCGCTTCCATTTTGTTGACTTGATTTATATTTATTCCAGACATTTTAAATCAATAATCCCGTCGGTTTCCAATAGACATTGTTCAGCCGTCAGTTGCTAAGCCTCTTTCATAATTAATTTGCTGTTGGACGATTATGATAATGGCTCGAGGATCTGTTTAAAGTGTCCACTCGATTCAGCCATTTTGTTGATTATTTGTAGGGGCTGAGCCGGTTTTCAAAGGCAAGAATGAAAATGACCATTATGAATGCATCAGGCTTGACCTTTCCGTGTGGGTCACTCACTTTCCCATCAAGGATATCCCTCGGCAAAATAAATCGAGTTTCATCCTTATGATATTAATTCGAGATTCCTGACAGACTCTGCTGAGTGTCATCAAAGATGAATGTTTTCCATTGTCATTTGCATGAAATTGGTTTGTACTAAAGAGATTTTGGCTTTTGGTTCGATATCTGAGTTAGACATCCTATATACATTTTTTGTGTGTGGAAACTTGTAAATGATGAAAGCAACAGACGTGTAAAAAATGTTATGATATTTTAAACTAAACAATAGAACGTGAGCTCATTTAATAATTTCATACCCAGTTAAGTGAAAAATAGGAAAATGTATTTACTTGTTATATATGTTTAATGCAAATGTTTCTGCAAGTAAATTACAAAAATGAACACATAATGACGTTTACAGAATGTAATTGTGGTGTGTGTACATATGTTTAGATACATTTTATTACTTAACAGGAGGTTAGAAATACTAATATAGAATAGGATGAGACAAATGAGATAGGCATTGGTCAAATAATGTATCCTTCCAAAACACTACCATCAAATTAACACTTAAAAGGGTTTGAGAATAATCTGAAAATTCATAATTGATCAAAAAATTGAAGATATTTCATTGTAGGACCATTCTCATATCTGCACATCATGGTTTGTAAGATGCATTTAATTTTCCTATTATCTGAAATATCATAGTTAATTTTATATACAGACAATTAGTTACCTTAAACTTACTTAGTTTTTTTTACTATAACTTGCTTAGTAGAATTCATAAAATATTGGTACTTGCTGTACTCGTAATTTTAAATAAAATGGTTAAATATATCCTTTTTCAAAACAGTACCATCAAGTTTGAACATAAAAATGGTTACATTATTCTGTTTGACAATATTCTCCAAATTAATATTTGATCAAAAATTTATAGAAATTTCATTATAGAACCCTAAACTATTTTCATATCTGCACATCATGGTTTATAAGATGCATTATAGTTTCCTATTATCTAAAAGATTTTATTAAAGTAGAATTCATAAAATATTGGTACTTGCTGTAATTTTAAATAAAATGGTTAAATAATATCCCTTTTCAAAACAGTACCATCAAATTTGAACATAAAAATGGTTGCATTATTCTGTTTAACAATATTCTCCAAATTAATATTTGATCACAAATTTATAGAAATTTCATTACAGAAACATTAACTATTCTCATATCTGCACATCATGGTTTGTAAGATCCATTAAAGTTTCCTATTATCTGAAATATCATAGTTAATATTATATACAGGCACTTAATTAATTAGTTTGAAATTACTTAGCCTCTCATTATAACTTGCTTAGATGTATTTACATAATTTGTATTTACAAGATAAATTGGTTAAATAACATCATCAATTTGGCACAGAAAGACGTCTTATACATGTCTGTGTTTAAGAATAATTCCTAAATTCATATTTGATAAAAAATGTATACGAATTTAATTGGGAGGCCAATAGCTATTCTCAAATCCTCACAACACGATTTGTTAGATATCATTATCTTATTTATCTTTAAAAAAACTCATTTAATACATTGTAAATAAACATGATGAAAACAAAACTGTACAGTATATATGTACTAGGTATCTTTAATAGCTTTAAATTACTTTATACATCTCCATAAATATGTAAATTAGGAGTATAATGAACAAGTCTTGGATCATATATTCCATGGCAACATACTGAAAAATCTTCTCTCAAAAGACACGTTTTTCATGCACATGTCCAAAAGTGCTTATTTGGAAAACATCAGTTTTTGGGTGTTCTAAACCTTTGAGAGTTTTATAGGGCATTTTAGCCATATTTATGTTTAACGAAAAGGAATCCCGATCGAAATGCCTCAAAATAAATCTGCATTTTGCAATGAATTTCCAATTTAGAAAGCAATTAAGGTTTCAACACGCTGAAAAGCATGTCTGAGGAATGCACCGCTATTGCAAGCGACAGGATAGAAAACGATGGAATTTTCGGTTTATTTTTGAAATGATTGGGAATAGTAGAAGATTTTAAAACCGCTTTGGAAATGTGGCCTCGGGATGGGAGGGGCTGAGAAGGGCAACATGAAAAATATTAAAACGGGAACTTCCCCTCATCCATCTCAAAATCTTACTCTGAATTCTGAGCATAATAGCCTAATCAAACGCGATATTAAAAACGCCGTCGGGCGTACGTTGACGCATGCGCACTTGTAAGTTTCGTCGAGACCCTGAAATGTCGCAGTCCCACGTGGCGACTTTTCGTGCAAATTTCACAAAAAGCTTTATACACAGAATACGTGCAGATAAACAACGCGAGCAACCCCCAAAGCTAAAGTTGGGTGGAAATTTGTCGAGGGACCCAGACAACCCTGCCTGGGTCTGCGTGCCAATATAAGTACATTATGCATGCACTGACTTGCTTGACGCTTGTGTATTAACGGGAAAGTTCAGCTGGAAATATTCCCAAGGAAGAACCTCGAAGGGGGTGCCAATGCAAATAACTGAAATTATGAAAATTTTAGAGACAACTTTGAGGCAACTAAGGCGTGGATCTTCCTCGAACTTAAGGATAGAACAAATAAATTACATTTGGAAGTTGATGAGTGTTTTTCGCTTATCTAAACATAAATTGCCATTAGTTTATGTTTCTTTGAATATTTTTTCCTGAATTTTTAGTTTTTTTCATTCATGAAAGTTTGTTTTAGAAACGTGTTTTGAAAACATGGTTCGTGAAGCATTTTTCTGTTAATTTATTTGGAATCTATAATACTAGGACATGTACGTTCATTGAAATACAATAAAAACAATTAAAGGATAGTCTGAGAAATCGGATGCATCTCAATTATGGATCTCAATTCCCTTTGTCTTAAGCTGGATCACAACCCTATCACTTTCAATGGGTGAAATTTTAAAACACAATTCCAGCCAAACCAAAAGAG
>JAQGAE010001286.1:0-24324 GCA_034696685.1 Julus scandinavius
TCGAAATGTATAATTGCGCATGCGCCACATGACTTCCGCCGCCGAGAAAGTTGAAGCCTGGTCAACTTTCTCAGCGTAGTTTTTTATCACTTGAAACGTCATAAACGCGTTACAAGTCCACGTGACGCGCATGCGCAGATCGCGCGACGCTCAATTCTTTTGACGCCGGTCGCTCCATTGTGAACCAGGCATTATACTTCATGTGTTTTTGTGATGTGGTTTGATGGTTGTTATATGGAATGATGGCTGTGATGTGGAATGATGGTTGGTATGTGGTTTAATGGTTGTGATGTGGTTTCGATTAGACTATCCCTGAATGTCTTTAATGGCTATTAAAAAAATTCAGTCTACAAAAATCAAAGGTTTTGATAATGTTAATGGTAATAAATCATTATAATTACAAGTTTTTTCTACAAAAACATGTTAAATGGTATTAAGAAAGAAAGTTTTCCTGGAAGCTGTCCTGATTTTACAATTTGAAATTATGAAATGCAATGACGACATGAGTCATCATAGTTCATCGTTGAAAGATATTTACAAGTAGTAAAAAATATATATATTGCTCTTCAATATTCAAAGTTCATAATTTAAAAAAAATCAAAATCCTAACCCCGTGACTAGAAATTCAACTTTAAATTTTTAAAAAATGGCTGCCTGTAAGTCAGTGTTTTTAGGTTACACGCTTGACATTAGATCTATTTTTACATCCCATTTTCTGAAATCAGCACAAAGTTTGGATGCAAAGTACGTCTACGTTCTTCTAGGATACGCTGTAAAACTACAAATATACACATTAGATGAATACATTTTTGCAACAGCACATTAAAACCAGATTTAATTGCCACGCATGAAGCTATCCATCATGGACGAGGATGGATACAGAGAACGGGTTGTAAACGAACAAAAGCTATATAAATTCAAATCAACATCCCCTAATATGAAATAGTGGGTTTTCGTTGCTAGTTGCCATCGATTTCTCGTGTTAATTAAACGGCGTTTCCTAAATATCTCTCTATTTGGCTGCGCCTTGATTCGACCCTCGCAACCCTAGCTTTAAACAGTCGACTGATTTTTGAACAAGTCCAGCCAGCAGTGGACAGAATGACATCCCCCTTCCCATTCGATATTCTTTGTTAGAAACATGAAATACGCGGAATAAATTTCATTTCTGTGGACGGAAATTCAATTTTACACGAACACATAGTATAAGCCTAAAAATGACGGCCATGGATTCTCCCTGGCTACAGGCCATTCACCCAACAGGGTTGCACCTTTTTTTTTTCGTGCACAAAACTGTCCCTATACCTTCCTTCCTCCTCCACTTTTATCCACGAACCCTCGAAGCACGTAATAACAGGGTATAGATAACGACGAAAATCATATTAATCGATGTTTTGGATTTAAATTTTTTGTTTGTTCCATTATACAACGTTGAAAACATTAAACGGACCGCATGTTCAATAATATACAACAACACTTAATCTAACACCATATAACGGCGCAACGTGCCCATTTTTTGAACTAATTTGAAATTGTACTTGCAAATACAACAAAACCAGGAATAAATAATATAAGAAACTTGGAAAAAGGCTTCGTACCTTACAAAATAAATGTAATCAAAATGGCGCTTATAGAACGAAGCTAAAAAAGGAACTAACAATTAATAGAACGCACGCGAACACGTGCAGAAGAAAGGACGGAGGCCCAGACTAGACTGCATCTCACATACTTTATGTCCATATATTTCCCAACGTGCCAATTTCTGAACTAATTTGAAGTTGTATACTTGCAAATACAACAAACAAGGAATAAATAATAAAAAATAAAAAAATTAAAAAAACTTAGAAACAGGCTGAATTCAGACTTAACAAAATAAATGTAATCACAATGGCGCTCATAGATTGGAGCTATAAAAAAAGAACAACTAGCAATTAATAGAATGCACTTGCAAAACGACACGAGCACGTGCAGAAAGAACGGAGGCCTAGACAAGACAGCATATAAAATGACATTCTTATTCATGTTCTAGAATCGCTTTTGTACGAAGGGAATTATATAAAAAATAATCCATTTCAAACTGAAAGCTTACTCTTTCGATTAATCACGCTTGAGTAACTTAAAACTATTATATTTGCACGAAGAGGCCTAAAGCGAACGCGTGATAGCTGAACAGTGCATCATCTATACAGAAATAATCCCTTTTAAAGGGGCTATGTTTACAGTAACCCTCTTCAAAATGGAGTATGTTATTGTGACGCGATAAGGGGAATCACAGGCGTCCTCATTTCTCATACTGTAACCATTTCAGTTAAGTGGACTTCAGTTTTCGGCTTATCTAACCTAAGCTTTAAAGGGCCAATAGCACGATCAAACATCGATTTCACAATTGGCCGCATTTGCCTAAGTTCGTTTTCACAGATATTGGTGCTATGCAATTTTTAAAGGCGGATCGACAGCATTGTCACGTGAAAATATGCCTTATGTGAAAGTGAAATCTTACAAAATGCTCTTTATTTGAATTAAGGTTGCGCATTACATACAGATCGATGTCGTAATATTCTCGTAATATGGCAAAATAATGATCGCCATGCGCAATTCTAACGAAGACCATGGAACTGACTCCCATTTGACAGCCATTTTTTTTTTCTTCATTCCTTGAATATTTAAATCGTAAAACATTACAGCATGACAAAGGAATTTGAAACATCGTCCTTTATCAGACTATGAAATGCGAGAAATATGCATGGCGTCATGTGCTGCAAACGGCTATAGCTTGAAACCCAACAAGGAACAGAAATATCCCACCCCCCAATCTCCCCTCCAACTACTTCCCCCAATACAGTCACCGTCACACACACTTCACACTACATGTTTTTGACCCCTACCTGAAATCCATGATTCTCCATTCATGAAGGACCCAGAGCAACCAAGTATGCGGGGACAGATGCGAGTTGTAATTATGCGGAGGATGATGAGGAGGAGCGGCGGAGTGATGATGATGATGATGATGGTGGTGATGATGATGAAGGTGATTCCTCTGCTGCCTACAGAAGCAGGAAGGTGCCCAGGGCGGCTGAGATCCCGTGTTGCTGGCGTTGGAGGGCCATGGTACCAAAACGGCGGCGCAGGAAGACGGTTTCATGGCGGAGGAGGTCGTCACACGCGATCATCAAGACCCCAAAAATAAACTACTGCCCCCCCACGGCCATTCACACCGACACACCATCATCCAAGCAGCCCCACACGCGTTCTGTATGCTCCTCAGCACCCTTCTCCTCCAACTCCGTTTTGCACCCTTCTCCCCCCTACATGTCTGATAGGCGGCGCTGCCTTCTCACTGGCTGACTCTCCAGGCAACCACCAATGGCAGCCCGTCATGAGGATGAGGCATTTCCGCATCGACCGGCCGACCCAGGCGTACCCAGGCCACGCTGGGATTTTTTTTTTCCGGATGGGCCCACGCGTCGCCGCGGGGGTATATGGCCGCGGAAGAGGGGGTTATAAATACACCACCACACCCCTGGCTTATATGCGCAGTATACTAAAAACGAAATTAACCCCATGTGAGGCAGGGCGGGAGGCAGAGAGGTAAGGAAGATGAGATTTTATCGTTTTTTCACCCACGCAGCCTCCCAACACACATCTGGTCACACTGCCATGTGTGACCAGATCACTAGACCAATGACTCAAAGAATGCAGAGTCCATGGCACGATAGTCATCCGCGTGAGGAAATAGTTCCCATCACAATGGCGGCTTAGCACCCCCTCAGAACATGATGTTGAACACTTTTTTTTTATTATAACCCAGTTTACAAAATATTTTGTATTGATCTCTAAACCAAAGATTCAAAAATTCAGGAGTCGATGATGGCACGATAGTCATCCGCGTGAGGAAATAGTCCCCAGCACAAAATGGAGGTTTATCCCCTCTCCCCTCAACATAAAAAAATGTTAAACATTTGTTTGAAATATAAATAGTGTTCAAAACAATTTCTTTTCATCTAAAAATACAATGAAATAATGCGAAACTGTCACAAGATTCACATATCTCAATAACTACAGCTGTATGGGGAAGGTCGAAATAATGGGTTTTTTTTCTTCTTCTCCTCTTTAAACTCCTTTGTATTCATAACCTGATTTTCCATTATTGCATAACGTTTACTGTGCCATGAGCAGAAATTGTCGATTTTTAGTACATTTTTAGTACATATTTGATACCATGCCACGATGAAACGGAACTAGCGAGGGTCATCCATTCGTGGACGGTTGAGTCCTATTCATGCAATCCGCTGTTTTTGGTTCATTCAATCGGCAGTCATTGGCCAAGACACCGTTATGACTACTGCCAACAAGCGGCCATTTGCCTCTCGAGATGAGTGCAGGTTTTTTTTTGTTTTTTTGCACCACTAAAATTAATATAAATACAGGTGTGTTCTCTCGGCCATCAACACACAACACAAAAAAGCGTCGTAATAAAAGCGAGTAATTATGGCTCCGAGGTGTCTAAAACCTTGGCTCTGCTCGACACTATGGTCGTTGCCACTCGCACACACTTCCCAAGAGTCAAAAAACCTCAAAATCAAATCGATAAAAAGAGAAGAAGAAGAGTCAGCAACTTTTTCTCAGGGTCCGCCATCTTGTCAAAAAAAACAAAAAAGACATGGCGACGCTGATTCGCTTAAATAAAGGTGAACGTCCATGAATTTTTGAAAATCGATACGCTGGGACGAGGCGGTAACCTTGCTCCAATCGTGCACGTGCATTGATGGATGGATGGTTAGGAAACGTTCATTCGCGACGCTGTAGAAAATTGGTGCAGTAGCCGCCATCTTGGTTAATATGTAAAACCAACACCACCAATGGGAAAAAACTTATATTATACAATGTCCGTTAACCCGATGCATATAAGCAAAGCACAACAGTCCTTCCGCTTACAGATCTATATATACAGTGTTGAAAAATTATATACATATACGGTATATGAATCTCAACTTTCCACAGATTTTTTAAATGGGAATTCAAATTTGGCGCTCATTTTGATCATACCGTTTTGTTCCATCCCACTTGCGAGCGTTCCATCGCACGCGGGAGCGTTCTATTTTGGCGTTCTTTTTGCGGAGTTTTAACAGATTTCTCTAATCGAGTTCAGCTGAAGATTTAATCGTTTTTATAAATAAATACTATAAGTAAATAACGTACGTTTGATTTCTAAACAATAATTTGCACTAAGAAGACCAGCGGGGAAACAAGAAGTGTGACAAGCTGTTACACTCGCAAGATCGCAACATACCGGGTATATGGAAAACAACACGTATGTAATATCAGTAATATATGAATATATATGGCATGTGGCTTATCAGATATATACGAATATATGCTCATATATACATTCAAATATACTATGCATGTCCAATTTCTGCTGTATATGGTCATATAATGTACCTAACATAAGTACATATTATAGGCTATAGCAATATGTTGAAATTGGAACGCCTCCTCGCGCTACGCAAGAACGTGCTGTTCTATATTGATTCGAATTTGTTGTTCGAATTCTAATTAGTCTTTTGGAATTCACTGTTCCAATTCAGTTCTCTCTCGATTTGCGGTTAAATTAAACTTGTTTCATTCGTTTAATTTCAAGTTATTCATCCGGGATTGCCGTAAACATTCCATCTATTATGAACGAGAAGTGGGAAAACCGCCACATTGATCTGACATATCCGAATTGACGTCATCGCAGTCGGTCAGCAAATATATTGAAAGGTATGAAAATGAGCATGAACTTGGGAAGGGACATACTCTACTAAAGCTTTAAAAAAAAAAGCTTTTGTTCCTGTAAAGTAGGATCACTACATATGGATTATGGCACCTTCGAGTAGATTTTGACAATGTCCTCACGAGGGCACTAATGATCCCGTGTTGCCGAACAATGGTTTGGAAAGGTGATGGGGAGGAGGATGCTCCTTATTCATCTCAGGTGTCTCGCGAGTATAGTAGACACAGCTTATACAAATTGGGGAGTGATTGGGGCCACGTACTTCGGTACAATTCGGGTTACCCAGAGTATACGAGCATATAGTGAAATGCGTAGGTGGGTCATTGTGGGGCAAAAGAGGGGGTCAAAATGGCCTGGAGTAGCGAGAGGGCAGGCCAACCCAGTGATTAATTTCGAAGGACGTGAACCTGAAAAACAACAATTGCCTCGCTGGGGGTAGGTTTTTTTTTTCTTCTTTTTTCTGGGCAAAGCTTTTTTGTGCAGTTTTTTTCTTAACGCGTTGGGTTAAATTCGTTGCCACGTTTTCGTCCTCCCGTGAGATAGATAGATGACTTTCTATATATACAAAGTGTGATGTAGTATAACCCAACAGAACCACCCGCTTATCCTACCCTCTAATCGTTAATTATAGCAGAGTAATATTAATTCTGTGAGATTAGTAGAAAAAAATGATGTGGGGAAATAAAAAACGACACTGATAAAAACCATATTCCTCTAAATTAGCATAACCCGAGACGATGCCAGTGCTAGATCGTGACAAAATGTAAATCACTTTTTGATTAATTACTCTCCCGGTGATGCGAGCAAAACCAAATGGCTACTAACATTTGTCTGATGGAATTAATTAATGACAATTTTCATGTCAAACCGAAAGTTTTTACGAGTACAATTAAGGATTACAATTTCGAAATATATTCAAGATCTAAAAAATACATCCATTTTCCATTAAGTTTCATTTCCCCGTCTAGTTTTTGTTCAGAAACATCTGTTCGTGAAAATAATTTGAAACATCCCATTCTTCTCGCATCATTTCTGTTAAATTATCCAACAAATCAAGTACCCAACTTTCACTGAAAGTTATGCATTAACATAAATGAATTCATCACGTTTACAGTCACGCAAAGTTCAGTGAAGCAAAATATAGTTCCTGTTGTATTTTCAATGAATTCTGTCGTGGCATTTACACACGTCCGACACGGTTTTCACACGGGACGGACTCGTAACTGATACGTGTTAATTGAACCTGATGTACAAATTATATAGCGACATAGAGTAAATACCAAATTAAGTCCCATAATATCCACGCAAGCAACGTATGAAAACATGTATGGTCATCATATATGGACAAATGGCATTTCATGGTATGTCCATACATGAAATTTCCCATATATGGTATATATGCCCTACATGTATATCATTTTTCTACACGGGTTATCTTATGTAGGTCGTAATTAATAATAATTTCCCATTTCTAAGGTCCACAGTTCAAATTATAGTTAGGAGGGATAAAAAAAAAACACATACAAAAAAAATGCACTTGGCTACAGTATGACAACCTTCTGTTCGCACCCCTCGGTTTGAATAAATCTCAACACAAGCAGTAGGCGGTTGACAACAAAAGCTTCTGCTTATACGAGAAAGAAGAAAAGAAAAGAAAGAAAAGAGGGGTGGGGGGAAAAAGAAGAAAAAAAATTCCCTTATTTTGGCTCAAGGTGAAGAGCAGACCAGCCATACATGATTGCACAGCTGAGGTTTTGCTCATAGTAAAGCAACAGGTTATGAAACTAGGATGAAAAACAATTATGCAAGTTTATAGAAGAACAAGAGCATATATGCTCAAATGCAACAGTCACAACCAGAAAAAAAACACGAGTATAAACTCTCCAGAAATGACAAAAGTAAGCATATATGCTCTAGCTTGCATCAACCCCCAAATGTTTAGACTCGAGTATATGCTCAAATGCAACAGCCACAACGGGAGGATACCCAAAAACACGAGTATAAACATTCCAGAAATGACAAAAGTAAGCATATGCTCAGTGCTCTAGCTTGCACCATCCTCAAATGTTTAGACTCGAGCATATGCTCAAATGCAACAGTCACAACGGGGAAAATACAAAAAACACGAGTATAAACAGTCCAGAAATGACAAAAGTAAGCATATGCTCAGTGCTCTAGCTTGCACCAACCCCAAATGTTGAGACTCGAGCATATGCTTAACTCGGAACGTCAAAAGCAAACAATCACACTGACAGGTAAACTTGAGCAAATGCTCCGCATCTCGTCCCATCATTGAGTAGCAACTAAGTTTTCACATCCCATGCAATGCCCACATAAGTAATACCCCCAGAAATTTCAGCAATACATTTGAATACATTTGAGCATAAGTTTATGCTCCACACATTTGCAGACGCTAGCGCCCCCTAGCGAGCCAATGTATTTCAAAGTGTAGATGGCGACTAAAGAAATAAAAGGGGAAATAAAAAAATATATATATATATAGTGAGTGGAACCTACCGGCACATATCTATTGAATAGAACACCACGTGCATGTTGATACGATGTTGGTTAGGACTTCAGTGAGAGGAACTTGAGAGTGTGTTGTTCGTAGTTAAGTGTTGTACTTGAGGTTGGGGTGTCGCGTAAATCCACGATTACTGCAACGGGTGTAAGGCTGGAATGGTACGGAGTCTCTCGTTGGTCTCTCGGACGCTGTTTTGGACTTAAGGGCTATTTTTTTTTTTTGGCCGAGGACGATCCCTGAGTTGAACTGACTAAAAGTGACCAACGCCAACGACTGGAAGAACCAGCTGAGGAAGCGATTTTCTTACTAAGCGAAATCCGGAGCGCAACCTCAATTTTTTTTGTGCCGTTTTTTTTTTCTTTTTCCCCCCCTCGCATCGGTCGCGCTCCCCATCTGCCCATATCCCAGCCAACCATCGTGAGGCGAGCCCGTCCCGTCATGCAACGCGCGTCATGGCGACTTGCCGATCGAACAGCTGAACGCGGACGAATCACAAAATAGGGCACACACACACAAACAGCGTGCGAAACTGTTGCTACCCAATTTAATTTGGGTCGACGTGCAGGGGAGTAAGTGGAGGAAGAGGAATTCCGCACGGGGTTACCCCTCGCAACCGGGTTACAGGATCAACAGGTACCCGAGGGGGAGAAAACGAAAAAGTGCGGACGTGGGCACATGCACTGACCCCCTCACCCAAAAATACACAACGCGCCATACATACGAGTACAACAGTGTACTAACTCTCCTCACTTTCCCAGATCCGGCAAGAGGCGGGGCCATTTCGTGTACCCTAAAGGACAGCACAACCAGGCTTATCACCAATTACATAAAACATCAATTACCCCCCCCCCCCCTCTTCATACAACACGTTTTGTTGAAGTTTGGAATGTATAGCATACGTGATCACGCGCAATTGTTCCATTCTATTTCGAAGAATTCTATTCTGGCTTTTGAAGAATTGTTCCATGATTGCTGTTCTTTTTTTTTTTTTTTTTGTTTGTTTAAGGAATAAAGTGTATATACTTTGGTTTACGGTTTTTGAATAAAACGCACTGATTTTAGTGCGTTTAACCAAAGATTTTCTTGCAAGTTTTCAAAACTTGCTTCAAAACGTCTTCAAAATGTTTTCACCGTTTAGAAATAATGTCTGGAATGTAGCATGAGTTCACGTGCAGGATGCGCGCGCTAGTTGGTTGGCACGTGCGCAGTTGTTCCATTCTATTTTGAAGAATTCTATTCTGGCTTTTGAAGAGTTGTTCCATGATTACTGTTCTTTTTTTTTAAAAAAAAAGGAATAAAGTGTATAGAGTTATGTTTATGGATTTTGAATAAAACGCACTGATTTGTGTGCGTTTAACCAAAAAATTTCTTCAAGTTTTTATCAAGTCTTCAAAATGTTTCCACCGTTTGGATAATGTCTGGAATGTAGCATGCGTTCACGTGCAGGATGCGCGCGCGCCAGTTGTTTGGCACGTGCGCAACTGTTCCATTCTATTTTGAAGAATTCTATTCTGTCTTTTTGAAAAAAACGCTACGGATTTTTGTGCGTTTTAAATCAGTTTTTTCAAGTTTTATCCAGTCTTCAAAAAGTTTCCACAGCTTGGGGGTATTATTAATTTCCTAGGGAGGTGTGAAAACGCAAAATGTGACGTTGTCCAAAATGAATAGTTCGGAAGTTATCAACCTTGGAATGGGGCATTTTCACAAATGTCCATAAGCTGCCAATTTCGGTATAAGGAGAATTAAACGTGACTGAGGACCGCCATAATCAAATGAATTTGATTACATCATCATACAATTTACTGTTCTAGGGTGTCCTCAGTAATTTTTGTTGCGTTCTGAGGCTACAACAAGTGTTGTTTGTGTAGTTTCTAAAATATTTATTGGTCGATTCACGTGAAAATAATAATAACAAAGCCACGGTAGGATAACAGAAATAACTATACGGCATAACAAACTTTAAGTAGTATTTATGTTTTTTTATTTGGCACCCTATAGTAGCGACCCCCAGAAAACACATCTCAAGACCCCATAAAAACTACGCAAACGCCTAAAAAGAAATCAGCCCCCTCTTATAACCCTGAAAAACGTGCCCTACAACTCAGGTGTTGGGGATTTAACTTGTCCTAGGGAGATACTCAGACAGAAAAGAAAGCATTTCAAGTTCAACGCAGAAAGAGAAACTACATCCAAAATAAGACTAAAAATAGGCTAAAAAGCTACTTCCAACTTTTGAAAAAGTAGTCATGACTCCAAACATTAAATAAAAAAACATGCCTCTTGTTCCAAATTAACCATTACTAACTACATTACTTATGATTTTCTTTTAATTTGAGGACTCCCAAACTTGAAACAACCTAGTCAGGGTGGCCACACAATTTTCATTTTGAGTTTCCCCAGACTTTTCCCTGACTAAATCCCAAAATTCCCTGACCTAAACTTATTGGGTAATGCATACACATTATTAGTCATAATGAAACGTATAAAAGCACTTTATTTGGCATTTTCAAATTTTAGCGAGCAAATTTCAAAGAATATTAAAAACAGAGCTTTTATCAAACTGAACATAACTGCAGATTTGATTGTTACACAGCCAACTTGGCTCTCTTTTGGACAAATGTCCAATAACAGCATATAGGGAAAAAGTTTTATTTTGTGGAAAGAAACAATTTTATAAAGAAACAAAAAACAAATGATATTTCGAGAGTATTGGGGATGGGCCTGCTGAAAGACCGAGTGCTGGGATGGCATTTTGCTTGGAAAATGGAAAATTTCCCTGACCACTTACTAATTTCCCTGACTTCCCTTACCACTTTTTCCCCCCTGACTTTTCCCTGACTTCCCTTACCACTTTTTCCCCCCTGACTTTTCCCTGACTTCCCTGACCTGTGGCCACCCTGCTAGTATTTTAAGGAATTTATGAAAGTTCTGAATAATAAACAAATAAAGCGTATTAAGTCGGGTCCACACCAACGAATTAAAGCAGGAAACACGGAAACATGAAAACAATGCTTTTAGGAGCAGAGGTGTAAATACCAAAAAATGCAGGACACCAGAGCAAAGGTCATGACTCTCCTAACATGGCCAATGGGGACAGACCTAGACGTTGTCTGGGACCCTAGGGCGAAAAGTGGGGCCTAGACGGTCACACGTGGTGGCTAGGCCTATTCAGGTCGTGTGGTACTAGGGTTGCCACCCACAGGTACGCTCCAAGTTCGTCTACACACTGGCTGCAAATTAAGCCGACGGCTGAGTACATGCGTTGGTAGAAGCGCCGTAAAGTGGACAGTTGGCGAAATGTTTTCAAAACATGCTTTTAAAAGCAAAAAAGCCTAGAAGTTTACCGAAACATTGGGACGGAAACTTGGTAAGCAAACTTTTATCGCAAACATGCTATTGTTCCGTGTTTTCGTTGGTGTGGACTAGGCTTTACTTTTGCCGAATTGGGCAATATGTTCGTGCTTCTACAAACTAATATAAGAAATTCGGGAAAAACAATAATGCGTTGGTTGAAAATTAATAAGAGAATCGTCGATGGTAAATCCTGGCCTCAAAACAGGTCTATCAGAAAGTAGTTATCTTGTGAGGAAAAGTTGCTATAGGTGAATTGACAAGAAACAATTAAGTGTTTGTCATAGTTGCCAATGTTGTTTCTCCAAACTAACCCATTCGTGACGTCAGAGGAATGCGTTAAAAACTCCATAAAACCACTAATAAGCATCTTAATTTTGTCCCAAATATGGACTGATTGATATAAGAGCCAAGGTGAACATGCATAGAGATTCTATCAGCTTGATAGGAGGGGTCAATTAAGAGTCCCTTATCTCAAACTTCATTAAAAAAAAATAATGCGGACGTTCCGAGGACCTGCCATTCATTAATGATAGTTAATGAACATTTGTATGACCACTGGCCGGAGGGCGTTTATCTGCACGCGAGTAATCCAAATCTTATCATATATGAGGTACAATGCACTGACAGTGGCGCCATCTCATCTCAAGTACAAATCGGTATCTAGTTTGCGAGACAAACCCTTTTGGGATTTTTGACCATTACTCAAAATCAGTAATTATATAGGAAACTATATTTAGGGGAGAGTGGGTAGGAAAAGGACATTAATCACAAATTTACTTTATGCTATTGTGAAAATTGTGGCGCAATGTTGAAAATATTTTCTTATTATACTTTAAAATAAAAATATACAGTGGAACCTCGATTTACGATCGTATCTATTTACGAACACCACATGTTTCGATTTACGAACGTTAATCCAATTTACGAACGGGTCAAAACCCTGCGTGCTACCAAAAAAAGTGCAAAATTTTAGTGAATATGGCATTAAGAGGAATCACAAACGTATTAATGTTGATTTAAAAAAGGAAATTATAGCTAAACATGAAAGTTGTGATCGCGTTTTGGATGTTGCCAAGGAAGTACAAGATGGCGAAATCGACGATCAGCACAATTCTAAATAATAAAGTTGCGGTTTCTTTTTTGGTAATTAAACTGCTTTCTTCTAATATTACTGTTATATATGAACCTTCCATGCATTTGTAACGTATCTAACACTATAGAACCTCCTACAAATTTGATGAGGTTGGTGTTGTGCAGAGCCCCAAAAAGCACAAATCGACTGCACAAAATTGATTAAAACATGTGAAATATGGGGCAGAGTCGTTGATAAGGGGCAATTAAGAGGAAAGGGGGGTGTTGACTAAACTAGGACATTTTTCGAACCTCCTTAGTACACGAGCCCTTCGTTTCCAGGTCAGAATCCAGCGATGATTCTCGTCCATTTTGCCATTCAACTGCCAATAAATTTAATTCCACGCATAATACTGTATTATTTCCAAACATAAAACCATACCATGTTTAAAATGTGGACAAGGAACGCATTATTTGGATTTACATTGATTGCAATGGGAAAAATTGATTCGAATTACGAACTTTTCCCTTTACGAAACGGGTCATGGAACGGATTAAACACGTAAATCGAGGTTCCACTGTAATTCCAAAAGAAAGAACAACGAAATTCCTAAAAGCACGTGATTAAGGTACAGCACGTGCACGAGATTAAGAACCGCACGTGACTGTGACGCCACAGTTCCAAACATACAGTAGGATTAAAAGGACCTAGTAAACATCTAATAATATCATAACCATCCTAAATGCTATTAATTCATGTACTTAAATATGAAAACGTTGCCTCAATATTTTAAGAAAAGTTAAATATTTGAAGTAAAAACTTAAGTTTTTTTGGTAGTAGTGAAATCACACTTTTCCTTCCTGCATTCTTGCGATTCAAAAGATTTCAAGCATTTCAAGCCATTTCTGCAGGTAACACAAAGGGCCATCATCTTGGGGCACACGAGTCTCAATCTTTTTTACATATTAAAGTTTTAAATTATTGGCAATGTCCCATTCCTAGCCACCCTCCCAAACTTCAAACACGTACATGATGGAAAATTTCAAATACGAACTAGGGAAATCCCTGATTCCCGAACATGGTTTAAAGGTTTCTTGGCAGCCAGTCAAAACATTTTTTTTTTGTACGGCACACATAATTATGTCCACCCATCATTAAATATGTTAGTAATTAAAACGGATCTACGCATTTCTGCAACTGAAAATTGAAAACTGACCACCGTGACCAATTAGTAATGCACATATATATATATAAACAGGCTCAGGATGTACGTCAGTGATATTCCCACCAGAGGGCGCTAACTACATGCTATATTTTAAAAAGGGTTGAATTATTAAATAACGTATACTCGCCTTATTGGAAGCACATAAACCGCACACGATTAAGACGAGGTTAAAATAAAGTAAAATATGCATGCAATAACTGAGATCAATTGCATTATGAAAGTTAGTAGAAGCTAATGCGGAAATGAGTCAATTGAATAGAACACGTGTAGGCCTAAGGACATTGGCAGCGCCGTTGTGGTGCGTGTGCCAACAAACAAAAACGCAACTGCGGTGACTGTTGCCGATTCAACGAAAATACGAAACATTCAACCACCGAAATACAACAAACAAAATTCACTCGTTTCCTCATAACGTGCGCTTACACATTATATAGAACGACAGGAACCATTTTTATGTCGTCCATATTACAGGTCATATTCTCCATAACCATAGGTCACGCATCAAGGTTCTAGTAGGGGCCGTTCAAAGAGGACGTCCTCATGAGAAGGGTAGAGGGGGGGATATCTTCTGACATGTGGGCAGGAGGGGCGGGAATCGTTTATACATATCAAGGTTCTATTTGGGGCCATTCAAAAAGGACGTCCTTAAGTGGGGGGGGGGTGTCTGCTGTCATGTGGGGGAGGGGTCAGTTATACACATCAAGGCTCTATTTGGGGCCATTCCAAGAGGGGGTAGAAAGGGGTATTCTGACATGTGGGCAGGAGTAAGAGGGGTGTGTGTTTCCTTTATAGATATCAAGGTTCGATTTCGGGCCATTCAAAAAAGATGTCCTCAAGAGGAATGGGGGGGGGGGGGAAAGAGAATGTCACTTATACACATCGAGGTTCTATTTGGGGTCATTCAAAAAGGACTTCTTCAAGAGGGAGTGGGGGGAAAGGGGAGGGGGTGGAAGCCGTTATGGACGTCCACTAATGATGGTATTTTTCAGTTTTTGGATTTTCTGTTTGAGTTTTAAAGATCAGTGAAAAAGGGGAAATATACATCCTGAAAAAATGTGTCCCCAGTCCCGAATGTACTTGAATTTTTAAAACCTCAGGGAAAGTCGGGAATCATGCTTAAATTTGTGTTAAACACCAATTTTATGCTGGAATTTCCCTTCGAGGTCAGAAAATTTACGTTAATCAGAAAAATCTGGAAAAATGTTGTGGGATTGGTAGTGAGACGGGTCCTTGGAAATTTATAGGATGGACCTTTGTATGTGCCATCACATTTCCTGGATACCCTACTTGAGGGGGAGGGGTCTTGACTAAAATGGCTAAAATGGATGAAATGGACACAATGTGGACAGGGGGTAGGGGGTCAAATTTTGAAGGAATTTTGGGGACGTCCTATATGAGTGGCCCCTTAGCAGAATGTGCTAATAATTTCTCCAATCATGCGTTCATTTCTGCACTGTTCCAGTTCATTACTACTATTATAAAATTCAAAATGAAAATCAGCACAGCAATCATTTCCGGCTTCCATATAGTATTTCTTAACTTTTAACTTCCAGGTGGCGTAATTTAAGGCGTCTCAAAAGAGCTACATTTGGATACTGTCATAAAGCAAAAAAAAAAAAAACCTTCAAAAGGTAGAACAACTAACGAAATGTGTAATAAATTCATCTGTCCTCATAAACAAGTTCCGTTTACAATCGCTGATAAACGATTAAAATTTCCCGTTTGATTTTATTAAAAAAAAACAAAAAAAAACGTAAATATGGAAATGTTTGGAAATTTAATCTCATTCCCGATTCCATTTTGAATTTCATTTCTTAAAAAAGGGAGTAACTTTTAAAGGATGTTAAAAACTTGTAGGTTAGTCAATTCGTGACGATCGTAAGATATTCAGGTAATTACTCTTTAAAGAAATGTAGAGCAAAAAGGAGTTGCTATTGTTAACACCAGTTTCAAATATAATTTCAAATGATTTTTAAACAATTTCAAATTCTACTAGAGCACTTGAGTGGATTGATGAACATGGAGGAAGGTTGGTTTGTTTATTTGTCGATTTTTTAACGATTTACGTATATGTCAATACATTTTGGGATGGGGGGGTGGGAATAAAGTCCAGAATCTAGGGGTGGACTATTACCTAAAAACTCGCACTTTTAATGCATAAAAATCACACTTAATGACAAAGTGCAATTCCACTTTTAAATTTAGCCGATTTGGTTTGAAATTTATAAAATTTCGGGTGGGGGAACTGTCCCAAAATATCCCACTCCATCCTTGATATTTACAGGAAAACCTGTATAAATACATCTTGTGTAAATGAATAACCTCTCTAAAAGCATATGGTCCCAAGAGTATGCTTTTAGACAGGTTCTACCGGGGGAAGGGGGGGATGTCTGTCCCCAATATCCCTCCTCCCCCTCATATATACGACCTTAATAACTACAGTAAAACCTGTCTAAATGAATAACCTCTCTCAAAGCATAAAAAGTGACCGTCCCAATGTGGGACGAGTGTATAAATGAACCTCTTTAAAAGCATATATATAAGGGGTTGTCCCCAATACCCCCCCCCCCCAAATATACAGCCTTGCTAACTACAGCAAAACCTGTCTAAATACATCAACTTCTCAAAACGCATATATTTCACTGGTTCCATGAGTATGCTTTTAGACAGGTTAATACTGGGAGGTGGGGTGAATGGTCCCCAATACACCCTCCATATATATACGGCCTAGCTAACTACATTAAAACCTGTAAGTACTTCTTGTGTAAATGAATAACCTCTCTAAAAGCATACACTTAACTGGTCCCAAAAGTATGCTTTTAGACAGGTTTTACTGTACCAACGCTAGCTAGCATCACCTATAAGGGGTTGACGAGGACGGAAGTGCATTCTGTAACTTCCTCTTGAAAGAATTTAATAAAAGTTTGGCATTGACACAGAATTCAAGCATCGGATTATTTTTGAAAACGTGTGCAGGATGACACCACCGTGCATGCACTAGCGCAATTGGGTTAAGGCGACTGATCATCATCATCAGCCAGCCAGCGACACAAAATCATTTCTAAAAATAAAGAAAAAGACGATGGCAGACGTGGATCAATAAAATTCAGCTTTTTAAAACGAATCCACGTCGACTTCGTTGACGACACGCGTTATTGGAGGAGAGGCCACAGATATATCGGAAACACCGTACATATGACGGGGGAACTTAGGGATAAAAAAAAAAAGAAATTCAAGAAATATGTTACAATTGTCAACCTGAATCTGAAAAATTTAAAAATAAAAATTGCATTTTTGCATTAAAAGTGCGATTTTTCTAAGGTGAAATAAAATCGCAAATTTATCTAAAGTAAAAACAAAATTCTTTACAGTGAAACCGCAAATTTTCTAAGGTAGAAAACATTTCTTTATGGTAAAAACAAATTTTCTAAAGTAAAAACAAAATTCTTTAAAGTAAAAACGCCAATTTTCTAAGGTAAAAACGCCAATTTTCTAAGGAAACAACAAAATTCTTTTAGGTAAAAACACAAATTTTCTAAGGTAAAATCGCAAATTTTCTAAGGTAAAAACAAAATTCTTTACAGTGAAACCGCAAATTTTCTAAGGTAGAAAAATATATTTCTTTATGGTAAAAACAAATTTTCTAAAGTAAAAACAAAATTCTTTAAAGTAAAACTGCAAATTTTCTAAGGTAAAAGCATAATTCTTTACGGTAAAAACACAAATTTTCTCTAAGGTAAAATCGCCAATTTTCTAAGGTAAAAACGCCAATTTTCGAAGGCAAAAACAAAATTCTTTATGGCGTTAAAAACACAAATTTTCTAAGGAAAAAACAAAATTCTTTTAGGTAAAAACACAAATTTTCTAAGGTAAAATCGCAAATTTTCTAAGGAAAATTTTCTAAGGTAAAAACAAAATTCTTTAAGGTAAAATCGGAAATTTTCTATTTCACCTGGGCCAATAATGGTGAAAATATTCCACCCCAAGATTCCGGACCCTGTCCCCATAAAATGCGATGACACGAAGATGTAAAATGAAGATGGCTACCAAAGGCGAAAGCACCTAATTAGTACACCTCGTAATAAGCGTGCAAAAATGTCTTAACAATTAATGAGTAAGAATCCATTAAGAAGAAAACACAGATGGTCTAAAATGATGCGTTAAGACTACATCTCCACCATTGACCGACTAACCTCAGCACGAAATTTTTTTTATTTTTGCGGTGCCTGGTTTCATGACCACTACTAGTGGGTTGCCCCCCTTTCATACTTCTCAACAGATTTTTTTATTATTATTCTCACTTGTCAGTGTCAGGTTTGTTGCCTAGGACATGTGGCGCCACCACACGGCGGCGTCATTTACACGTCGTCACGTCTTCATTTTTCAACACATAAAAACGTGTTATAAAAAACTAGAGGTCGACGTTGTCAAACCGTTTTCAACATTGTCTTGGTAAAACAATGTCGAGGTGTCACGAGTTTATTGTCTCGAAAATGTAGCGAACGGGAGGAGGAGGAGTACAGTGGCGCCCTCTTAACATTTTATCGATCCGATCAATATCCAGGCCCGAAAGTGCTGCATCCAAATTGGGTCAATGTCTTATTAAAAAATTTCGGAATAGCCCTCGTTGCATTTTAGGATACCCTGAGGTGAATCCACTACAAAAACGCGGTTATTTTCGGCCAATAGGCACTAATGTGCCACTCTGCAATTAGCAGATATTATCAATATATAAGGTAAAGAGGGGACATTCAAAAAGGACGTCCTCAAGAGGGGGGTTGGGGGATCTGCTGACACGCGGATAGGGGGGAGGGGAATAAGCCATTACGGACGTCCACTTCTATTTGGGGCCATTCAAAAAAGACGTTTCAAGAGGGGGTAGTGGGGGAAGGGGTCAAATATATATTTAAATTAAGGTTATATTAGGGGCCATTCAAAAAGGACGTCCTCAAGAGGGGGGTCTGCTGACAAGTGGGGAGGGGGATAAGCCATTACGGACGTTTACTTCTATTTGGGGCCATTCAAAAAGGACGTCTCAAGAGCGGGGTAGTTGGGGAGTGCTTGCAAATTTTTAGAATGGGCCTTTGTATGTTTCAACACATTTTCGGGACACCCTACTTTTCAAAACCAGATTATGGACATCTATGAGGGTGGGTTCTGGGCTAAGATGGACACCATGTGGACAGGGGGAAGTCCTTTTTGAATGATCCCTTAGGGACGTCTACTGTCAGCCGTGTGTATAGTATATTATATTTGGTTATAAAATACTCCTAGTGCACTAATCGTAACATAGATGGCGCTAGGTGCACTTCACGTATTGCACGGGACAGGAAATTAAAAAGATTAATGGGGTCATAATTTAATAGTTTCGCGATTACTCGAGGAATTCAAAGGTGATCGAAAACCGTGGCCTCCAAGGTCTTAGTACAAATTAAGGTATACCTCAGCCTTGAAAGTCAGGAAATGTACTTGAATTATGCTGAATGGAGACATTTCCGTTAAAGCGAAAAATGTAATAAGTTTTCCTCGTTTAATCGTTTGCGTAAAAAGCGCTCTTTTATCTAATTGCACGGTGTATTAATATTGTATAGATGTAGCGTGTTCTGAATAAGTGCTACATTTTCAATTGGCTCATTAAGAAATATCTGATTTCCATTGACCGTGTCTCAGCAGTTGGCGAGTTTCAACATTATAATTACGTGACTCGCATAAATTCACTGAAAATATTTGCCTCCAGGCCTGAGATTCACCTTGACCACTGGCGATGGGACGCCAGGGTACACAAAATACACACTCTTACCTACAACTACTACATACTAGAGTTCAAAGGTGACAAACATCATATGGACCTCTGATTCCAATTGAATCTCTGGTTACCGTACTAAGGGAATCTCTCTGGTATATGTCCTAAGAAATTTCTTATTCCTGTTCTCGATGAATCTCAGATTCCTGTTTGAAGAGAATCTCTGGTACATATGTCCCGAGAGAATCTCTCCTTCCTTTTCTAAGTGAATCTTCTGGTTTCTGTTCTAAAAGAACCCCTGGTAACTGTTCTATGGAAATCTCTGGGATATGTCCTAAAAGCAAGAGAATCTTTGGTTTATGTTCTAAGGAATCTCATGTTCCTTTTTTCGGTGAATCTTCTGGTTATTCGGCTTTCTGTTCTAAAGGAATTTCTGGTACATGTCTTAAGAGAATCTCTGGTACAAGTCCTACGAAATCTTTTGTTCCTTTTCTCAGTGAATCTTTTGGTTACTGTTTTAAGGAAATCTCTGGTATATAAGAGAATCTTTGGTATATGTTCTAAGGAATCTCTTGTTCCTTTTTTCAGTGAATCTTCTGGTTCTTCGGATTTGTGTTCTAAAGGAATTTCTGGTACATGTCCTAAGATCAAGTGAATCTCTGGTACATGTCCTAAGAGAATCTCTGGTACAAGTACTACGAAATCTTTTGTTCCTTTTCTCAGTGAATCTTTTGGTTCCTGTTTTAAAGAAGTTAAAAACACAAATTTTCTAAGGAAAAAACAAAATTCTTTTAGGTAAAAACACAAATTTTCTAAGGTAAAATCGCAAATTTTCTAAGGAAAATTTTCTAAGGTAAAAACAAAATTCTTTAAGGTAAAATCGGAAATTTTCTATTTCACCTGGGCCAATAATGGTGAAAATATTCCACCCCAAGATTCCGGACCCTGTCCCCATAAAATGCGATGACACGAAGATGTAAAATGAAGATGGCTACCAAAGGCGAAAGCACCTAATTAGTACACCTCGTAATAAGCGTGCAAAAATGTCTTAACAATTAATGAGTAAGAATCCATTAAGAAGAAAACACAGATGGTCTAAAATGATGCGTTAAGACTACATCTCCACCATTGACCGACTAACCTCAGCACGAAATTTTTTTTATTTTTGCGGTGCCTGGTTTCATGACCACTACTAGTGGGTTGCCCCCCTTTCATACTTCTCAACAGATTTTTTTATTATTATTCTCACTTGTCAGTGTCAGGTTTGTTGCCTAGGACATGTGGCGCCACCACACGGCGGCGTCATTTACACGTCGTCACGTCTTCATTTTTCAACACATAAAAACGTGTTATAAAAAACTAGAGGTCGACGTTGTCAAACCGTTTTCAACATTGTCTTGGTAAAACAATGTCGAGGTGTCACGAGTTTATTGTCTCGAAAATGTAGCGAACGGGAGGAGGAGGAGTACAGTGGCGCCCTCTTAACATTTTATCGATCCGATCAATATCCAGGCCCGAAAGTGCTGCATCCAAATTGGGTCAATGTCTTATTAAAAAATTTCGGAATAGCCCTCGTTGCATTTTAGGATACCCTGAGGTGAATCCACTACAAAAACGCGGTTATTTTCGGCCAATAGGCACTAATGTGCCACTCTGCAATTAGCAGATATTATCAATATATAAGGTAAAGAGGGGACATTCAAAAAGGACGTCCTCAAGAGGGGGGTTGGGGGATCTGCTGACACGCGGATAGGGGGGAGGGGAATAAGCCATTACGGACGTCCACTTCTATTTGGGGCCATTCAAAAAAGACGTTTCAAGAGGGGGTAGTGGGGGAAGGGGTCAAATATATATTTAAATTAAGGTTATATTAGGGGCCATTCAAAAAGGACGTCCTCAAGAGGGGGGTCTGCTGACAAGTGGGGAGGGGGATAAGCCATTACGGACGTTTACTTCTATTTGGGGCCATTCAAAAAGGACGTCTCAAGAGCGGGGTAGTTGGGGAGTGCTTGCAAATTTTTAGAATGGGCCTTTGTATGTTTCAACACATTTTCGGGACACCCTACTTTTCAAAACCAGATTATGGACATCTATGAGGGTGGGTTCTGGGCTAAGATGGACACCATGTGGACAGGGGGAAGTCCTTTTTGAATGATCCCTTAGGGACGTCTACTGTCAGCCGTGTGTATAGTATATTATATTTGGTTATAAAATACTCCTAGTGCACTAATCGTAACATAGATGGCGCTAGGTGCACTTCACGTATTGCACGGGACAGGAAATTAAAAAGATTAATGGGGTCATAATTTAATAGTTTCGCGATTACTCGAGGAATTCAAAGGTGATCGAAAACCGTGGCCTCCAAGGTCTTAGTACAAATTAAGGTATACCTCAGCCTTGAAAGTCAGGAAATGTACTTGAATTATGCTGAATGGAGACATTTCCGTTAAAGCGAAAAATGTAATAAGTTTTCCTCGTTTAATCGTTTGCGTAAAAAGCGCTCTTTTATCTAATTGCACGGTGTATTAATATTGTATAGATGTAGCGTGTTCTGAATAAGTGCTACATTTTCAATTGGCTCATTAAGAAATATCTGATTTCCATTGACCGTGTCTCAGCAGTTGGCGAGTTTCAACATTATAATTACGTGACTCGCATAAATTCACTGAAAATATTTGCCTCCAGGCCTGAGATTCACCTTGACCACTGGCGATGGGACGCCAGGGTACACAAAATACACACTCTTACCTACAACTACTACATACTAGAGTTCAAAGGTGACAAACATCATATGGACCTCTGATTCCAATTGAATCTCTGGTTACCGTACTAAGGGAATCTCTCTGGTATATGTCCTAAGAAATTTCTTATTCCTGTTCTCGATGAATCTCAGATTCCTGTTTGAAGAGAATCTCTGGTACATATGTCCCGAGAGAATCTCTCCTTCCTTTTCTAAGTGAATCTTCTGGTTTCTGTTCTAAAAGAACCCCTGGTAACTGTTCTATGGAAATCTCTGGGATATGTCCTAAAAGCAAGAGAATCTTTGGTTTATGTTCTAAGGAATCTCATGTTCCTTTTTTCGGTGAATCTTCTGGTTATTCGGCTTTCTGTTCTAAAGGAATTTCTGGTACATGTCTTAAGAGAATCTCTGGTACAAGTCCTACGAAATCTTTTGTTCCTTTTCTCAGTGAATCTTTTGGTTACTGTTTTAAGGAAATCTCTGGTATATAAGAGAATCTTTGGTATATGTTCTAAGGAATCTCTTGTTCCTTTTTTCAGTGAATCTTCTGGTTCTTCGGATTTGTGTTCTAAAGGAATTTCTGGTACATGTCCTAAGATCAAGTGAATCTCTGGTACATGTCCTAAGAGAATCTCTGGTACAAGTACTACGAAATCTTTTGTTCCTTTTCTCAGTGAATCTTTTGGTTCCTGTTTTAAAGAAGTCTCTGGTATATGTCCTAAGAGAATCTCTGGCACATGTTCTAAGTGAATCCTCTCTAGCTTCTGATCCAATTAAACCTCTGATTCCTATTCTAAGGGATTTCAAATTCTTACCAAGTGGATTTTACATTTATATTAAACAAAATAATTGCAAAAGTAATGTGCAGAAGATGAAGATTCATTCTCCTATTCTCAAAGAGTTCACTCGTGTTCAACTGGTGAAACAATTTCTAAAAACAACAAAATAAAAGAGTTAAAAGTCTAGAAATTTGGCACAAAAACCCCAATCCAATTTCAAACAATGTCCAAAAACGTCAGCATTTGCTAAAAATACATTTCAGTGTATTCAACGAGGACTTAACTGAAATCGTATTAAATCCAAGTGTGTCAAAGGGATTTTGAGAGACCATGAGCCAAAATGGCTGCCAATTCCGAATTTCTACGCAATACTCCAGTTGTGTGGCTACTTCTAAAAACGAAATACCTTTTCGGCCAACATGAATTCGTGAAAATCTGGTTTGGCCTATTTTCACGAGTACAGAAAAAAAAGGTTTTGGAAAGAGAGACACACAACACAATTGGCTTAATTTTTAATCTAGTCGTGGACTAGTTTCTCAAGCTGAATTTCACCCACACAACCACGTATTCATCCGACTTCCGGTTTAAACTCTATTGGAAATTAGGGAAGACCTCGACCACATAAAAAAAAAATAACATTCACGGTTGACCTCGTACGAAAAAAACAACAAAAAAACACCTTTAATGTGAAACTAAACTCCCTCTTAGGGGCCATTCAAAAAGGACGTCCCCAAAATTCATTCGAAAATTGACTGTCCACTTGGTGTCCGTTTTATCCATTATAGCTCCAAACATACCCCCTCTCCCTCATACACGTCTTTACTATTTTTGAAAAGTAGGGTGTCCCGAAAATCCAATTTCACGAAATTTTTCCAGATTTTTATGATTAAAGGATATTTCCTTTCCTCGAAGGGAAATTCCAGCATAAAATTTGTGTTTAGCACAAATTTAGGCATAATTCCTGACTTTCCCTAGGTAAATTCAAGTACATTTGGGGTTAGGGACACATTTCTTACGGTGCCCACCTCATCCTTTTTAAGCCGGGTTCACACTTGGCGAAAGTGGCGCACAATGAGCGATGAATTCGTCTGCTAAGGCCGGATATGACGCG
>JAQGAE010001287.1:0-24320 GCA_034696685.1 Julus scandinavius
GGGATTTAGGATGCGAAATGAAGAAAGCTCATCCTCGTATAAGATGCTAATACTTATTTATTCCAGCATTTCAACGCCTTGTTTTAACAGTAATTAAAATGTTTCATCTGCATAGATTATTTTACTGGAAACTAATCAGGAAATTTGCTCGTATTTCAAGATAGATATCCTTAGTTTTCTGGTACATAAATTTAAAATAACATTGATAAAAATAAATATGTTGTGATTGTACCCTTTGTTCACAATTTTATTTTTCTCCTTAGCATTTAGGTGATCTGTTAATTTAAATTAGTGTAATTCTGTAAACAGCAATCTTATGCTAAAAGTAAAATATTATTAAATGAATAAATCAAATTTCTGTAGATTTTAATAAATAAAACGATATCATGAAATTGTTAATATTTTAATTTACCATCCTATTGGAAAAGAACAGCTGGTTTTAATAAAGCGGATTAATTTATGAAGGCATTGTTATACTTTTCATCTTTCAGCTATCAGAATGTACATAAAATAAATTTTTTACATATCTTTAGCATTTAATTCAGAAAATTATGAATGCATCGCTGAACATCAATTGCATAAACAGTTACAAAAAATATACAATTTCATAGAATTTCTACAACATTTTTAATTTAATCGTTGGAAATTGTTCGTTGAAGCAGAATAATAAAAAAATTTCAAATAGCAGAAAAACAATTTTTTGTTGATATGGTAGTACAGAAAAATCCTATTCATTTGTTGATATAAGCTACATACTTATCCTGAATGTAATATAAAGTCTAGAATTACTCATGGATTAACTGATAGAGAAATAAATATTTAACCATAGTTTAATTAAGTGCAGAAGAATCAAGTTAACTATGTTTTAGTAATTTACTAGATAAATAGTATTCTTAATTACGGTTAACAGCACATTAATTTGAAGTTTTCCTTGTGGAAAAAATATACATATGGCAAATGTCATGTATATACATATGGGACATATTTAACCTTAGAATGGCTATATGTACCCATCTTTGGATCATATTTAGCTTTTTCCATGACCCATATGTGGATTTTTCACACATTATGACACGTCTCGATGAAATACAGTAAATATGTGTAATATTCCCTTTAATATTAAACTATTTGAAACAAGAACAAGTTTTGGTAAACATATGAAAAACAAACAAATGATATTTTAAAAATCCATATGTCCCCTATGGTTAAATACTGTCCACATAAGACTTTTCTGTCATTGGTTAACCATTTTCTAGAATGTCTAAGAAGAGACTTTCAGCCCCTTAAGGGACTGACTGACCTAATTAGGTCAGATAAGTAAATTTCGTTTACAAGTTTCCATCAAAACAAGAAAATGAAAACAAAGATTATGTTGACCTAAGGAAACTTTGTCTTTTTACCTTTTGGGCTTGATGCTTAAATTTTTAATTTAATCTCAAATAAGCCCTTAAGGAGATTCAAATCTTTCCAAGCTTTTCTATTAAAAATAGTTCGTAGAGATTACAGTTTGTTTTTTCCTCTTTAGCGATGCAAACTTTATAAGAAAATGATTTTTATGATTATTATTTGGTATATATGGTGCATATCGAAGGCATCATATCCAATTTGATTACTTTTTTGATCCTGCTTCAGGCTGCATAAAACCGAGTCGATGTGACACGTTCAAATTTGACATTTATCACAAAAATAATGAATAACAATATATAAACGATACGAGGCAAAACAATTTCGTAATCTATATGCGCCAGGCTCAACGTTCATATCCCAAAAAAAAAAAATCAAATATCCATTCAAGTAGAAAAGTGCACTGGGACAGAAACGTCTATACTGTTGCCGCTGGGTGGCGCCGTGAAAATGCTTTCTAAAGACCTTAAACATGTTTTAAAATTGGTTTTGGAATTGATACAAATATTTAAATAATGCATTGATGTAATATGTTAAAACCTGTTAATTGATCAAAGTGGAAAATTATATACGATTTCATACCTTTGGTGTTCCAAAAAGCACTACCTTTTAAAATTTCCAAACATCTAGCAAATTATACGAGTTGGCTGAAATCTAATTCAGACCAATCTTGGTCATACCCAAACCAACTTCAGTTAATGAGGGAAGCTTATGTGCATTACAGTGAAGCTTGAGTGAATTGCAGTTAAGCTTATGTGCATTGTAGTGAAGCTTGGTGGTTTTGCAGTGAAGCTTAAATGTATTGCAGTAAAGCTTAAGTGTATTGCAGTTAAGCTTATGTGCAGTGCAGTGAAACATTGGTGTATTGCAGTTAAGCTTAAGTGTATTGCAGTGAAGCATAGGTGTTTTGCAGTGAGGCTTTAATGTATTGCAGTGAAGCTTAAATGTATTGCAGTAAAGCTTAAGTGTATTGCAGTTAAGCTTAAGTGTATTGCAGTGAAACTTAAATGTATTGCAGTAAAGCTTAAATGCATTGCAGTAAAGTTTAAGTGTATTGCAGTTAAGCATAGGTCTATTGCAGTGAAGCATAGGTGTTTTGCAGTGAAGCTTAAATGTATTGCAGTAAAGCTTAGGTGTTTTGCAGTGAAGCTTAAGTATATTGTAGTGAAGATTACCAATGTATGCTAATGTATAACTATGCATTCGAGTTTACATTTGTGGCATATTTGAACTTTGCCTAAATAAACTCAATTACAAACCATATACTATGAACATGCATTACAAGTATAGTATAAGGCCATATGTTGGCATAGGCATATATATATCTAGTTATAAATGTATCAAGCTATACATGTCCATACACGACTCTTAAGATTTTCCCACCTGGTAAACCTGTATGACCTGATTTTCAGCATATATAGATATATTCAAATCCATGCGTGCATATTTGAATTAAATTTTCGCATAGCATATAACTTTTTATCAACTACACAGGCGCCATTTTGAACATTAATCTGTCACAACCTCTCGTATATTATACGAGTTACATTTTCATCTCTCAAAGTAAGTTGTTCACCCCCAAAATATATTCGTATATCTTTCGAAATGATAACGTGAAATCGCCATTTTCAACGAAAATTTATTGGGGTGAGATAGCCCCGTATGACGCACATACATAAATTACATCTGTATATATGGAGTTTTAAAAAGAGTCAACTCTGAAAGTAACTTATTCAGGAAACACTTTTCCAGATGTATGACAACATTCTATCTGGACATTAACCCTGACACGAATTACCAATTTTGTAATTCAATTCCATAAGGCTTATTTTATTGCTAAATGTAACAAACAATGTTTTTTAAGAATATGGCTACTACATGGCCATATTTAGCTTTTCAACCGGCAATATAACGTATAAAATATAAAATGTAAAGTATCCAGAATGTTGTGTGGCCAAATGTTTCCTATTTTCTGCTATTTTAAATATGGAATTACTCATACTTGCACCGTACATAATTTTACCAACAGAAAGAATTGATCGTACTTCCCAACTACTTGAAATTAATAAAAACAAGCATTAATTCACTTAATGAAAAATTTGGATTGATTATAAATTAGTTAATAGCAGATTCAAAATCAACAAACTTAAGGAAATGAAGAGAGTAAAAATGAAAATGTTGAAGTAGTTGTTGAAATTGTTGTTGGGATTGTTTCGAGGGCATTAACTCGTGTAAAAGTCAGTACAAGTCAAGAATGATAAATTGCAGAGAAAAGCGTAATTACAACGACTTTTCACCTAAAATTGTTTAATTAAAACGATGAGTGGGTCATTAAGAGTCTGCAAAAGCATCTCAAGATATATCAAAGAAATCCAGCAGAAACAATGGCAGCAAATGGGACAGGGACAATCACCACCTTGGGGGCCCTAAGACTCGGCTTCGGGCTTAGGTTATTAAGACCCGTACAGCCAAGCAGAACCTCATACTTAATCTCTGCAGGAGGAAAACCTAGTTTTCTAGGGAAAATCCCCGGACGATGCCACGGGTCGAGAGATTAAACTGGCGGGAAGAGATTGCACTGGCAATGTAATTTCCAAGAAATATTAAATCATAGTTGACATAACGCAAGACGCCCGCTTTAATGATTTTTAAGAGGCATAAATCCCTAGCTAGCGAAACGGAAGTTATTAAATTCCTGGCTTTCGTGCAAATATACTCCATACCCAAAATAGGCCAGCTTAAAAACAGTCTTAAGCTGACAGGATTTGCAGACACTCAGCACTGGTGAAAATGATGTACGGCAATATCTTTACAGGTGAACTCTCCATCGATACACTATTTATGGTGATAAATGGTCAAAAGGGAAATTTGGATGGAAGACGAGCAAGGCACCAGTTCAACTATGCCTTGCCAGGCCAATTTTTGGTTGCAAAAGCTCTTTTAGTTAGCCTGGAGCTAGTGTATAAATTAGGTGACCTTGGGGTTTCCCCAGTAGCTTACCTACAATAACAAGGCTGCAGGATATATATCTTTAGTGCTGAGACAGACTTTGAAACCGGTTTTGTGGGTCCAGAAACATGTTCAAAATGTTTACAGAAATAATAAATGTAGACATTCAGCGCTGCTGAAAATGATGCAGCGCAATATCTTTACAGGTCAACTCTCCATTGATTATCAATACACTAATTATGGCGATTGAAAAGCGATGTTTGGATGGAAGACCAGTGATGTGGCAGTCAACAAATTGACAACAACAAACAACACAGAAAATATGCACTATCAGGTCGCTTGTTTTTGCTAACAAAAACCTAATTTGTAGTAATCGCAAAGATGCTCGCAAGCTTCAACGCATCAATTTTTTGCTGCGATTGCTTAAAATATTTGTATATTATCATATTTGAAAACTCCAATCGATGGTAGAATACATTTACTACAACAGAAGTTGACCCCAAGAAACCACAAACAAGTACTAAGATTTATGTCGGTGCTATCATGCCGTAGGTAACCAAAAACAAGAGGATCATGTAATGTTAAAGTGTGACACATGTGGCCCTTATTTCAATAAGGTAATATATCTCCAAAATACATAAACAATAGTACATATCATGAAATTCAATGTATCAAGGAGTGTAATACAGAACCAAATAAAATTGAGCGACAAATCATCACATTTCCCCGGCACAAGTTGGGTGTGACCTTAATATAAATTCAATAGCAACAATTTATCCCAAGTTTCAAAGTTCTCAGCCTCCTTCTATTGCATTACTGCATTGCTGACAGAGACTAGAAAGGTTTCAAGAATTGCTTCGGCTACTACAGACCAATAACCAACTGCAATTCCCCAGTTTAGGATTTTTTGTCCAGGTCCTTCATTAGCACACAAAGTGCTACCTTCTATGCAAAATGCGAAGCTTCTTTCTACAGAACTCTAATACGTTTGGACCAATTTCAACTCTAAATGACGAAGAGACCAAAGGGGACAAGCTCTCTGACAGAACGGTGTACTTCCAGAAGAATTTCAATTTTATCCGCAATTGTTTGCCGGAATTGAGTCACGGTTATCGAATGGGCTGCTTTGGACTTGTGTAGGTCATGTCTTTTAACATTCCCCAGACAGGGAAAAATCGATGGAGAAACACGAAAATCAGTAAAGTGTGGAGTACTTCCCTTGATCCGGGAGGAGGGTCACCACATCTAATTCATCGACCATCAGTTAAACTAAGATTAAACAAGTCCCTAATGTCAAGTCTAAATGGTGATGGCCAATATCACATGTGGTGGATTCTATTGATGGTTCGAAGTAAGTCCTAAATACTCTGTAGATCAAAGATGGTATCGGGTAATGAAATTTGTGGATATCACTAATGAAAAAAAAATATGAAAAAAAAACCAATATAGAAACTTAAAAACTGCAATAATATTTATTTAAACAAGATTTTCCCATAAACTTATTTAAATTATAATTTAAACCAAATTAAAACACAATCACAGATGGAAAATTTTTACGGGGTGATATACGCGATGTCCCGTATATGACAATACATTTCATATGACCATGTCTTTGTTCATATTCTAGAAAACATTCAAATATATTATTTTTTTAACGTATGACCATGGCATATATTTTGAAATACAGTAATGGGAAATGTGCGTATATTAGATCAAAAAGATTTTAGACAAAATGGAGATTTACCGGATATCATCGGATGTGATCACTTATGCACAAAAAAAGTATTGGCATGTACACATATAAGTGAGCAATTTCTTAAAAGTCCAAATGTGTAATTTTAAATATAAATACCACGTAAAATTATATCAGTGCCTGCTTTTGTCAGAACTTAGCAATGCCAACATAACCTTTTACTCTTTTTTTGCCATAAGTTTTTTAAATTTACTTTGTGATATATGGGATGTAAGGGATTTTATATAAATCTCAGCCCTAACAGGGTGAAGATTCAGATTACAAATTAATGAATTTATAAATCACTAGTTTCACAGAAGGCAAAAAAATGTAATTGGTTTAAAAAACTATTTTCCGCATGCAGATTTTAAGAGATTTACAGTTTCATTTCACATTTACAATGTTCACATTAATCAGGTTTATAGGCTGCACTAGATTAAAATTAATTTTTTACTAAATGGTTATTAAAATATACCAAACTCAGACACTTGTAATTTATACACCATTAAGAATTTATTACAAACTGTAATGTAACTTCCTGTAAATTAAACATATAATTACTGAATTTGGCTACTCAAGATAATACACTTTTTACATGATGTTTTACATGTATGGGGAAATAAAATGTCATATATTATCCTATATGTGTTTTACACCCTACATTGCAATCGATAAAACTTATGTTTAATATGATTATCAGAAGTATGGTTCTGACCAATGAACGAAGAAAGAAAAATTTGTAATTATTATTTTAATTAATTAAATTAAAGTCTCGTATTGTCTTACATAAAGTAAGCTTGGAAGTAATATCTAGGGAAATAAATCTCAATAATTATTCCTAAAATAGTAGTTGAGATTAAGAGATAATATAGACACGTATTCTAGTTCTCCAGAGATTCTTCTCCCCATATCTAAAATGTAAGACCAACGTTCACTAAAAATAGGCAAAAAAGTAGGCCGTGTCTAAAACAATAGAGCTACTAATTACATTTCTAGGCAATTAATCCTTAATTCGCCAAGACTAAGACGATGTTAAACACCGGCTAAACTTAACGAATGATGAAAAACGAATAGGAAATTATAATCACATGAAATTGCTAAAAACAAACATGGCTTCCAACTACTTGAGAAAATCCATCGAAACGTGAGTGGAATCACGAGAGAAACTCATTAAAAATACAAGTGGACCAACGACGAAATTTAAAGCTTTAAGCTAAAGGCAGATTAGCAACTCCTATACCACTCCTATCAAAATTCACAATTAACAAATATTAAATGGCTGCTAATACAACTTTAATTATTTACTATTAAATTGATTGCGTGGGTGGCCAACGACATAATTTCTGTTTTACAAATTGATATCACTATAGTTTACGAACAGAGGCCAACATTCCAGGTGGATATGTATGGAATTTAAATAGCCATGTGTGGGTTACAGATAGCCATATTTGCATATTTGGTGATTAATGGGCCAGATAGCCATCTATGAGCCATATTTGAAATACAGTGTATGAGACAAATATCTGCGATGTTTTATTTATTTTGTCATGTTTTCACCATATCACCGAATCATCCATGAATATATATATATATTTATAGTATGTTTACATTTACACATAGATATGTATACATGTGTAGAATGCATATAAATAGCCATTTAATGACATATGCAACACATACCAAGTGAATTTAAAGAGTAACACATTATACTTTTCAGCATTATGCCATCTTTGTCTGAAACATGTTATAATCATAGTTTATAACAGTGTCTTTACAGTTTAGAGCATTATTTAATAATATAGTTAGAAACATGGATTGATTATAGTTTATGGTATAATCCATTACATCCTGATGTTCATAAACAGATGTCATCATACTTTAATGTAAAACAGGATCATACTTTAGGATCTTCTACGATGTTTCATTTAATTTCTTGCCAAGTTCTTGACATCTTCATAGCTATTTTTTCCCCCAAGATGAACAGTCATATTTAAATTGCTTATTTCTGAGAATGTCTTTAAAATTACTTTACGAAATAGCCAGAATTAGATTGCTGCGAATATAATGCACTAATACAAATTTAAATTTCCAGATTGTCAAAGTCGAGGTTTAAAGCTCTCGTAAAGCAATTTTCAAGCATCTTAAATATACATCTTAAATCCCCATTTTAGACATGCCAAAAATGGTGAATGACAATATAACAGCATCTATATTTTAACCAAAATGGAGTATAATTTTTCATACCGTTTTAAATTGGTTATCCTCGAGTTTTTACATCTGCCATCGAAGTAATGACTATGAAAACGTTCTCCAGCATCACTCAAGATGCCATAGATGTAAGAAAATACACTTAAGGATAATCGATAACACAATGGCTGAAGGGCTTTTTTTTCTTCTTCTCAACGAGTTAAAACCTAGTTTTTCATCTGAAATCCTATTCGTATTACAGAATGTGTATATTCAAATTAGGCCTCTGATGTAGCCACAAAAACCACACGACATTCAAAACGAAAAAGACAATCTTCTGAGAAGTTGTCTCTTATCTAGGCAACGCCCAATCTCATCGTGGATCAATGAACACCAATGTGCTTCAATACATATACATATATATATATACACCTCCAATTATATTCAATGAACTGAGCTATAAAAGTCAAGAGTCTCATTTATTTGAAAAGAAGAAAAAAGATTTAAAAGGAGGTTGAGGAGGAGGATTTTTGTTGAGCATCCGAAGTGATGACGATGCATCCGTGGCAAACACTTTTAGCTGACTCAATGAAGACGTGACAACAGCCGATTGATCGACCAAAACTCAAGAAAAGCACACGGAAAAATGGCAAAAGAGAGAAATTTGTAAAGGAATAGGGCGAGGCCAAAGACGTCTGACCCAATTTACACACAAAAAAAAAAGATCAAGGAACAAAAAATGCGAAATTTGCATCGGGACATTGGCTGTTCAGGCGTCTTGCTCTCTTCAAATATCTTCTTATATACGTCTCTATAACCAGTCTTAATCATTTTGTGTATCAGAATCATGAATAATGTTGAGGAATTCAAAGTGTGTGGATATCGAGGACGTAATAAGTATGAAGGAAAGGTTTTTGGGATATGATTAGTATGAAGAAACCATTTTGATGAAATGTTTAGCAAGATGGGAAGAATTTTTTGGGAAATATTTACCAATAATGAAACATTTATTGAGATATAATTAGCAAAAATAAAACAATTTTGGGATATCATGAACAAAATGGCAATGTTTGTCGGAAAAGAAATGATTAGAATGTAAGAATCACTTTTGAGGAAATGTTTAGCATGATGGGAAGATTATTTTTGGGAAATAATTAGACAGAATGAAACATTTTCTGGGATATGTTAAACAAAAATAAATTTGGCAAAAAATTAATGTTTGTCGGAAACGATTTGTATGAAGGAATCATTTTGAGGAAATTTTTTTGGGAAATGACTAGCAAGAATGAAACATTTTTGGGATATGTTGAACAAAATAAAAATGTTTGCGGGGAAACTTAGTATGAAGGAATCATGTTGAGGAAATGTTTAGCAAGATGGGAAGAATTTTTGTTGGAAATGCTTTGAATGATAGTAAGATTTTTTTTAAAAATGTTTAGCAAGAAAGAAACATTTTTTTAGATCTGATTAGCAAAAATAAAACATTTTTGGGATATGTTGAACGAAAAAAAAATGTTTTTGGGACATGTTTAGCAAATAGGAAATGTTCGTCAATAAATGATTAGTATAAAGGAATCAATTTGAGGAAATATTTTTAAATAAATGTTTAGAATGATGTAAATATGTTTTTGTGAAATATGAAAAGCAAGAATGAAACATTTTTTAAGATACGATTAGGGAAAAAACCGTTTTTGGGATATGTTGAACAAAAAGGAAATGTTTGTCGGGAAATGATTAGTATGAAGGAATCATTTTGAGGAAATATTTTGCAAGATGGTTGGGATATGTTAAACAAAAACAAAATCGTTCTTGGGACATGTTTAGCAAATAGGAAAAATTCGTCAAGAAATGATTAGTATGAAGGAATGATTTTGAGAAAATGTTTAACATGATGGAAATGTTTCTGGGAAACGACAAAATTGAAACATTTTTGAGATATTATTAGGGAAGAATCATCTTTGGGATATGCTGAACAGAAATGTTTGTCGAGAAGGAATTATTTTTGAAGAAATGTTTAACATGATATGAAGATTTTTTTGGGAATTGTTTATCAAAAAAGGTTTTTTACTAGATATTTAATACAATAAAAAATTAGTTTTTTTAAAAAATGTAGAGCTAAGCTAGACTTTTATAATTATAAAAGAAAGTTTTGAAAACGTAAATAACAGAAATGTTATTTTAAACTATTAAGTTATGCAGTAAATTACATAAAATATATTTCATGTTAAATTGAGATTTATATTCAAAGAAATTGTGATTACGTCTAGTGATATATATATATTCTTTTAGAAATATCCTAGAAATAAGCAAAGTCATTCGCTGAATAAATAATATCTTCGCGTAATTTAAAACTAAAATTCGATAAGAGTTAATCAAATTGTCATACTATATGAGTTTTCATTAATTTTATCTAATTTACGATATCATATTTCCTCTTTTCGTGTGCTTTTTTCCAGTATTTGTGAAAGTTATTTCAAAAGGAAGTTATCACCAGAAGTCAACATAACTTTATTTTTCTATACCATAAATTGTTGGTGATAATTTTAAGCCACGAAAACATGAAATGAATACTTCCTGTAATATTTAAAAAAAATCTGATTAAATTGGTGCACTGGAAAAGATGTTATTTTTTTGTTCATAATTTTTTAAAAATGTTGTTCTCATGTCCACGTACGTGTATATTAGCGTTTGATGTAAACCTTGGGCTATGTAAAATAAGCGAGCGTGAATTTGTAGGTAAATTTTCAGGCAAATTGTATACAAGTTGAGATAAGAAAAAGTGTAATTAAGTAGAGATAAGAAGAGAGCTTTTAATGAGCATTCGTTCATCTAAATTACGCTCGATAATCTGAAACGTGCTTAAGCCTACAAATAGATCTGGGATGTAGCACACATGCATTACATAATTACAGGGTGTTGCCAACACAAATCAAACATGTTCACAAATGCAGCGCTGAAAAGTCAAGAAGATCAATCATGAATAACCTCGTGAATAACAAATCCAACAAAATTGTAATTATTTAAATTGTGTTAACTGGGACATCTACATACATTTGATCAAAGTTGAGATGCATGACATTTATATGTCAGGTGTAGTAAATAGTGTTAACTTAGTAACCACTTACAAAATTATATTTAATTTTGTATTTTAACTGAATTATTCGGTAAGCTAGCAATAATACAATTCTGCATTTCAAAAATTACAACTATAGCCCACTTATATCTCAGTTAATCTGTATTTAAAGTTAATTATTATTGGTTACTACAGTTTGCGGTTATATGGTTAGCAATAGTTTTAAGACTCGAAATATACATGACGCCATAAAATTAAGTAAAATATTTCGTAATTAAATTCATCGAATTTGATTAAAATCTGTAGTTTAATGAATAATTACTGCATGGTTTACTAACTTATTACTTGGTTACTATTTTTGTGAGTGGTTATAAAGTTAACAATAGTTAATGTCTAAAAATACGTGATTCTAGCATTTTTTTTTTTAATAAATTTAACACATTTCATAAAAATGTGCAGTTATTTTTAAAACATTTGGCATTTATTAAAGTATAAATATTTAAAAAGTTAACAACAGTTAAAATTTCCAATAAATTAAGTTACCAATTGTTAGATAAATTCATTATAATTTTTTTAAACAAGTGGTTATCAAATTAACAGGTTTTTTGATAAAATTCTGCTAACTTCATTAAATTTTGTAGTTATTTATTAAATACTCGCTAATCACTACAGTTAGTGTTTGCTAAATTAGCAATTGTTTTAAGCCTCCAAATACAAGATGCCCACGAATTATTAATTTATTAAATTATGTAAATTTCATTCAAATCTCTAGTTATTCAACACTTGATAATTACTACAGTAAATGTTTACCGAACTTAAAGCCTCGAAATACAGGATGCCTCAAAATTAGCACATTATTTAACAATTAAATTCAGTCACAATTTTTGGTTTTTTTTATATACTTGGTGATGATCACAGTAAGTCTTCCAGTGAAGGATTTTTTTTGTCTTTTCATTAATGTTAAACCAATTTGTTTTAAAATGCTGCATTTATTTTTGGTACACCTTGTACGAAATGATCGATAAAGGCCGTTGATTACGTGCTCCCCCTGTATATTTATTGGTAATGTTGAAAGTGGCGCATTTTGCAAATATAGGAAGCATCTCCGAGGGCGTCTGATCTTGAAAATATGGATTTTGGCATGGATGGCACAGCAGTGGCACACTTTGGGCATCATTGCATATAATCATCTTTGTGCAAACAAATAGCATTTGTAAATGTCGCGTTTGTGGTTCCTCTCAGCCACTTTTCAACATCATACGAAAAAAAAGAAGAAAAAAAAACACAGGCAAATCTCAGCGAATAATCGATACGAATAAAGAAAAATATTCAATTGAATAGCGTGCACAAATGCAATAAAAAGGATCAATTTTTATACGCTTTTATCTAAGAACACATTGATGTTCAAAAACACAAAAGATTCATTCAGAAATATATAATGTAGAAACCGAGGTAAAATCATATATGGGCCATCTATGGACATGCATGGCCTTTTCTAGACGTTTATTGCCATATTAGTGCATGTATGGACAATCTAAGTTTATATATGGCTAATGTGCTACCATACAAGTACATGCATGGACAATCTATGACCATCTAAGTGCATATATGGTCCATGTAATGCCATTTAATTGCATGTATGGTCCATATATTGCCATTTAAATGCATGCATGGCCCTTGTATATCCATTTAAGTACAGGCATAGTCAATGTATTGCCATTTAAGTGCATGTATGGTCCATATATTGCCATTTAAGTGCATTTATGGACCATGTATTGCCATTTAAGTGCATGTATGGACCATGTATTTCCATCTAAGTGCATGTATTGTCCATGTAATGCCATTTAAGTGCATGCATGGTACATATATTTCCGTTTAAGTACAGGCATGGTCCATGTATTGCCATTTAATTGCATGTATGGTCCATATATTGCCGTTTAAGTACATGCATGGACCATATATTGGCATCTAAATGCATTTATGGCTCATGTATTGTCATCTAAGTGCATGTTTGGCCCATGTATTGCCATTTAAGTCCATGCATAGTCCATGTATTGCCCTTTAAATTTATGTATAGGCAATCTATGACCATCTAAGTACATGTATGGCTCATGTAGTCAATTAAGTGAATGTATGGACATCTAAGTGCAAGTATAGTTAATTAATGGCATTTATGGTCCATGTATGGCTACATAACTGCATGCATGGTCCATGTATTGTCATCTATGCATGCCCGTACAAAGGCATATACAATTATATAGATGAATGATACATGCCATATATGTATGGTGAAATCTTGACCATACATACTGTATTTCCAATATTGCGCATTGGCGAAATATAACCCACAATCGAAATTAGTTGAAATTAACTAGTTGATATAAAACAGAATATATTTTATAATTTATTCATAAAGCTTGTTGATCTGGAAAACAAAATTTGTATTCAAGAAGTAAGATTATATTAATTTATATACAACCAATGTTTATTACTGGTTATCCAGGTAGAAAAATTATCCAGGACTATATGTACAGATTAGGTATTTCCATACAAGCCTGAAATGGTATTTGATGTAGATTTATAAAATAAAAATTGTCTTTAAAACTACTATAATATAGTAAATCTTCTTAAAATAAGATTCCATTTTTTTATGATATTGATTTATAAATTTTCTCTAATATGAAACAATATTTGAAGTGAAAATCTAATCCCAGGAGATTACTTCTATCAGTATGAAATTTAATCGTTGGAATTGAAAGCAATAAGACCTAAACTTAATCGTTGGTGGTCCATAGGTCAAGATATTTATAAATCATTTTGTCGTGATTACGTAGAAGTGGATGTCGATCTTGAAGAAAATGTCCATAGGGAGCTCGTCCAATTTGAAAAGTGCCCTCTATCTCAATTTCATTTCCGATATATATATAGAGCTTTTGCAATTTTCCAGTTATTTCCGAATGAAATATATTTTTGCAGACGGTATAAAACCATTCGTCAAAGCGAATTGAAACGACACGACCAAAGCTAGGACTAACAGTTATTCACTTGTACGCAATCATTCATTTTCATTCCTAGCACAACGACAAAAACAATACATGGAAAAAGAAAATTTGATTTTACAAAAAAAGAAGTTTTTGTTTTTAAAAAAAAACATTCTGCCAACCTCTGACAACAGTATTAATTGAGGTATAGGGGAGCTGTAGGTAATGGAGCCACCTTAAGGAATAATTGCATCTGACATGTTGAAAAATAACATTTTCAAACTTAATTATACATGTAAAGCTCTTAATGCATGTTGTCTTTCAGTTTGAACATTCAATGTCTAAACCTTTTTGTACATGGTAGGAATTATTTCTTTCACAAAATGTTTGCCTTGGCTCAGTGCCAAGGTATTCATGGTAATGAGGCCATATACATGGCTCCATTACCCATGTAAAGAAAAATAAACAATATGCAGTTTAAAACCACTGTATTATTCTAAAATTTATAAACATCAAAATGATGTTAATTGGTGAAGATAAGTGAAGATTTTAAAAGCTTTCCCTGGTTACGAGATAATGAAACTTTCGCACCACATCAGCAGGAATGTTTAGCATAAAATTTGTTAGTTTAAATGTTTGTTTGTTGATTTTTAACCTTGGCCTATTTTTGCAAAAGGAGGGCTAAACCCCAACACCAGGGAATGCACTTTCAACACCTACCAGGGATTTTTGCCTACGAGGGAGGGGACTTCCACTGTCTCTTGAGGGGTCTTTTATGCTAGGCGCTTACTAGCATTTTTTCCGCTTTTAATCACCCAAAACCTGTTGGTCGTTACCACAAACAGGTTTTCGGTAATATAATCACCCAAAAATGGAACCAGTTTCAATTATTTAGTAGTGGGGATTAAAAATTCTGCAGTGCACGAGGTCCCATTGCAACTAATCAGTTTCAATTTGGTGATTAAATAGTTGCTTGAATAAAATCACCAGTGCGCTGGGCCTTAGTGCAAATATCTACACAGGAGCTTGGTTTAAACAAATCTGAAAGAGCCGTCACTTAGAAATTTGAGAGTAAAAATTACCACCGACCTCACCGAAGAGCGAACCCCGCACATTAGGATCGCGAGGCAATCATGTTGTTGTTGTTGGTTGAGGTTTAAGGGCCCAAAGGCGACTAAGGCTAAAAAGGGCCCAAAGGTTTGCGGGTTGATCCTGAAGGAAGCCAGCAGGATCAACCGAGATAAACTACCATGCGCGTATCGCGTAAATACACACAACAAAGAGGACCATGGACAGGCTGGACCCAGTTCCGAAGAACGCCTTAAGTTGGCCCTTACAGGAGCCCAGCCGAGCTAGCACAGGACAGTAACGGACAGAGGCAATCATGTAAACCCCTCGACCATCGGCGTTGGCGATACAACTTATATTTTTAATTTATCTAAAAAGACGCGTAAAAGACACGTAAAAAGTCTTGATTTCGTCTACAAGTAAGAGTCTTAAATTAAGACATTAGTTTTTGCAGTGTACAATTAGTGAGGGCGCTGCTCGTCAGCACGACATGTTCGGCACTGCGGGAGCGACAGTGCACTCTCTCCCTCGCAGCCTAGTGCAGCTACCTAATGTGCGCATGCGAACAACAGTCAAACACTGCGCCTCTGAAACTGCAAAGCGCACAGTTTCATACAAAGATATTTTTAATCTTTTTTCATTAACTGGGGGATGGCTAAAGAATTATTTAAATAAAATGACCGATAAATTAAATTAGAAAGAAGTAAAGAAAAAAAGGACTCATTATATTAAACGTTATCGATAATATCAAGTGATAGGGGGTGGTGTAGTTCCACAGTGCCTATACATGAGCTGCCACTGCTACCTATTGAGAGATATACATATGGATTATATAATTTCTCCAACCACGATCAGCTGCACATGTATTCATAAAGAAAACATAAACATTAAGAAAACCGTTTGAAAGCAACTAAGGTTAACGCAGCAGCAACACATTCAGACTTATCACAAAATAAACAGTCTTCTAAGTCATTAGTCTCTGAAATTTAATGCCATCTTTGAAGACAGTCGATAGTAAAAAGGAGGCCTATTTTCTATTTTAACACGAGACCATTAAAAGCCATAAACTCATTTCGTTGAAAATGCAGCATGTCCGCATCAAACTAAAACCGTCATTCAACGTGAAGTAACCCTTTGAAGGAACTGAAATGTTATCGGTTCTCTTACAAAACGCCATTCTCTCCTCCCTTTTAAATAATGAATTATATTATATATGGGAAAACAATGGATTAGAACAACAGCAGCGTTTAAATTTCACTCGCAGTCTATCTCGCCCCAGCGATTCGCATTTGTGTCTCGCGATGCCTCAACTACATCGTACATGGGATGTGAAAAGGCCAAAAGAAAACAAGGTTTCAAAAAGCAGCCTGAAATGAGAAAGATTGCAGATTGCTACGTTTAAGACAATGATATCGAGGAGAAATATATCGCAATAACGACACCAACTGAAAGGCGGAGAAAGAGCACACTAACGTAGCCATCCAATATGAAAACTCTTAACAAGATCTACATGACGAAAGCTATAAAATAACAGACACAATTTGTACAAACAACAGTAAAACATTGTTGTTGTTGTGTTTGTTGGGCACAGTGCCAGGAAAGGAACTCTTGACAGTGACTATAATAAGAAACTGCAATAACGACGATACATCATTGGTTAAAAAATTAATTTAAAGTTTAGTCACTTAACTGCACAAATGATAATAGAGCAAACAAGGCGCCAGTCTGTCCCCATTAAGCATTTCAATTCAATTGAACTCAGTACCCTACAGTCAACAAATAAATGCCGTATCATATGGCAGGAGGGTTCTGCCAGAGTAAGAAAGAGGTTATTTAATGACACTATGAGTCTCAGCTCATCTCATCGTTTATACATTAAAAATTAGCATGTTTATATGAAATTAAAGCAAAGGTGCCGGCTGCTGGGTGGTGCCCAGTATGCTGGCGACAAAGTTTTCGGATATTATTTCTTGCCTAATGTCGGTTTGGTGGGAATTCACGGAATGGCAATCTGCTGATGTTGCGCCATCTGCTGGTGACGCTAGGCATACTTTCGGAGCATCTTCGGTCTGGTGTGAATAGGGCATGACAAAGAAATTTAGCAGTCGATATTGTGCGCTCATCGCACGGTGCACAGAAACCAGTGCGCAAGCGCAAACCCAAAAATCGTGAGCTAGCAGCCGGATTTACACAACGTGAGTCTAGTGAAGGGCTTTATTGAGCAGATCAAAAGCCCAAACTGAGAGTATTGCCTTGTGAACGACTGCTACACCAGTTTAAAAGAAACTTTTGATTCACAAAAACTCTAAATCACTTATGCTGGGCAATACCTACAATCTTGGCATACACTTTTATATCTTGTTAAAGATGTTTATATTAAATATCACTACTCAGATGTACACATATGGACATTAATGGATACAGTGTAATCCAGTGTATGATAGATTAAAGTAAAATACAATAACTGGGCTATACTGGTAGTATGTCCATAGTTGTTCAATTTCTGATATACCCCCATCCATATATTCCCATATTCACGTGTACAAAAATGTTCCATCACGGTATCTCGTATACAACTAATACAAACCAAAATATACCGGTATTGAAATAAGTAATCGCGAGCGAATGAGGTTAAAAGGTCAACAGTGTTACCATAAAGTGAAGATTAAAGAATTTTTTTGATGATTGACCTAAAATGGTGTACTTTGGTTGCCTTTTGGGCAATTTGAAAGCGGTTTTTGGCTCAATGTTGTAGCACTGCGGATTTTTTGACTTTGAAGGAAAGAAAGAAAAAAGCCTCTTGTGGGCCCTTAAAAAGAGTCCTTGTAAATGGCTGCTGCATTTTTTTTCTCTTTTTCCTTCCTCCGATTGTCGTATATGGAAACAGTTTCATCTTGAGGCGCTTTAAAATTACAAGATTTTCTATTATTTCCATTCTCCCCGCATTGTTTTTCCTCCTGCCCCAACTGGGGCTTATAAATTCAAATGACCCTCGTCCTAAAAAGCCCATAAACGTTCAATCTTGCATTTTAGATAAGAAACAGATGCTTTTCAGACTTATGTTTCGCTGCAGTTTTTATTGCCTCCTAACCACGGACTCCTCAGTCGTTTCATCTCGATCAATGATTTATACCACGCGTTTCTACTTATGAATAAGGAGAAAGCTATTCAGGAAGTGAAACGTATATATGTAGGGGCCATGCATGGATCTACACTACACAACGTATTCATTCCAAATATGGACACACCAGAAATTGCACACATATACAAACAGTGGTCCATTCATTACCCCTCTTTAATTTCTAAATATCTAGCAAAATTTAAGAAATAATTTAATTATAATCGTGATTGGAAGTGGTCAAGGATCCAACAGCACTTCAATTTAAGAGTCACATGTGACTAGGTCATTATTTTATAAGACATTCACGTTTCCAAAGGCTTGCACTTTAAAATGTTATTTTTTTACCAGTGAAGCTTATGTGCATTGCAGTGAAGCTCATGTGTTTTGCAGTGAAGCTCATGTGTATTGCAGTAAAGCTAATGTGTATTGCAGTAAAGCTAATGTGTATTGCAGTAAAGCTAATATGTATTGCAGTAAAGCTAATGTGTATTGCAGTGAAGCTAATGTGTATTGCAGTGAAAATAAGGTGTATTTCAGTGAAGCTAATATGCATTGCAGTGAAGCTAATGTGTATTGCAGTGAAGCTTATGTGCATTGCAGTGAAGCTAATGTGCATTGCAGTGAAGCTAATGTGTATTGCAGTGAAGCTAATGTGCATTGCAGTGAAGCTTATGTGCATTGCAGTGAAGCTAATGTGTATTGCAGTGAAAATAAGGTGTATTGTAGTGAAGCTTATGTGCATTGTAGTGAAACTTGCATATAATGTAATGAAGCTTGCATTTTTCAGGTAATCTTATGTGTTTAAAGTGAAGCTTTTGTGTATAACTATGAAAATTAATGTCGACTCAAATGATAAATATAGTCCATGCATGGATATGTATGGCAATTAAAATGATAACTGTCTTCCATAAGTGGTTAATAAAGTGTGTGATTAAATCAAGGTATTTTAGTTGACATCACATATGGTCAATTAACAAATACAGAAATCGTACATAGATGGCTTTATATTGTCATTCATTCACCAAATATGTTTCATACTTGGCAATATATGGTTATCATCGAAAGGTTAAATATGATTACTGTGGCTACTGAAGTGTGTTGAGAAAGCAGGATGAATTTATTAGCCTATATCACACATACTGTGTAAGTTATCTCAAATGATAAATATGGCCAATATACCGATACATGTACATATGGACATGCAAATGACATATACATATCCATACATAGATTACCATTCAGAATTCCATAGCTTGCATCGCTCCATTTTTTTCGTAATTTGTTACCAAAAAAACCTGATTTAAAATCTTCACTCTTTTGGTGTTTTCTACCAAATATGAAATTTCCACTCGTGAACTCGGATGAATATATTTTTTTCTGCGATATATTTTACATATAGATAGGGACTTGTTTCGTATTTTTCAAAATGCCAAAATGTTTCAACTACCTTATAAACCTCTTCTACTCTGCCGCAAAATGTAGTTTGAAAATTGCTTTTTTCTGCAGTTTTTTTTGCACCAATAATCGGCTTTCAAATATGGCTATCTCTATGGGAAGCTGTTTTTTATCCCCGTGAAAAGTGAACGCTACATATTGTCCGATGGATCATGCCGTTGTCGTATTATACAGATAAAAATGAAGTGTATATTTCTAGAGCTTACTGCAAAAATATACTCTTCTCGCTATCTGTATATAGTATATACTATGTCGAATGGACCTCAGAAAAAATACCTTTCAGTGACTTCCCAAAAACTGTCTTCCTTTTTTTACACATTTCGAAATATTTACAAAAACGTTTTCAGATAAACAGGAAGTTTTGATACGAAGATTTTCTGCTTTCAGATAATCTGCATGCTTTAAGTTAAATTAAATGAAAATCAAATCATATTGAACACGGTATACATGTGTCTGGTCACAACTTTTTAACTATTTCATATTATTAACTACACAAACTTTGATATATTTATCCACTGATTGATCTTTAAGTCAAGTTTTGTAAAATATGTATTTCGAGCTTAGTCAAAATTATTTATAATCTTGTTCAACTAATCAAAATTAAAATCTTGAAATACATTTTTAAAAGATTAAACTTATTGAATCTATGAAATCATAAAACTGAAATCAAATAGATATTTATAATTAAAATACTGTACATCAATTTTCTTGTTTTTCTAAACTAAACAACCATCGGTGCATACTTATCTAGGTCCTATGTGACCTAGCAAAATTACATAGTGAAAAACAAATAGATAATTGAAAATCCATACAAAGTTTTGCAATGATAAAAGATCCGAATATGATACAGTGTATACTGTACATGAGGATAGATATGGTGTAACAGCATTTGATCAGATTGTATAATTGGGGGAAAAGTGAATATGGTCGATACTAACGATGTCTAATCAGTTAGGATATCTGAAAAATAGTTGGAAATGTGTAAACTGAATCCTCGTTTCGTTATTAAGTCACTCGAGCGGATATTAAATGCATCGGGAAGCTGATTTATGATACGAGTTGGTATCAAATACATGAACATTAGGTCGAATTACGAAATATTAATATGGCAGAAATGATTGAACTACATTTCATCAGATTTCCTAATTGAGCTAAAATCGACCAATGTGAAATGTCCTTCGAAGTATTCAATAATAATGTTGATATTTGGGGGAACTAGGACCTAAACTAAATAAAACTTGGGTAGCAACTGTCGATGTAAACAATTATTAAGTTAAAAATGTAACAAGAACAACAATGTGACAAGAACAAACAATGATGTTATATATAATAATTATTAAAATATAACTAAAAAGCTTACCGTTTGATGCATTGGAATATTCAAAAACTGAACTTACCTAAAATGAAAAAAGGAAATGTATTAGGTTTTGCATACAATTTTTACGAAAATGTGTACTAAATCTATAACAACCTAAAGGAAATAACACCATTAAAATTTATGAGAAGCATTATCATTTTAGTTCAATAAACATCATTTAAACCAATTCTGAAAAATGCAAAAAATATAGTATGTACTACAAAGTGTTTACACAATTAGAAATATTTGGAAAAACTTGTGTAAACGAACCGAAAATGTGTAAACAAGCAGACCAATTAGGTAAACATTCACAAAAGAGTATAAGCATACAGTCTTGTGTCAACATACAATTTTGTAACTTGTTTCACTATAGATATACAAAGAAAAAAACACCACAAATTGTGCAGAAATAAAAGAAAGCAAACAAACAAAGAATATGTAAACATTCATAAAATTTCTGTAAACATACAAGAACCGTGAATACAAAAAAAGTTAGCAGCATGCAAACAATTTCTGTAAACGTAAATGTAATTATCTAAACAAAACAAATTTCAAACATGCCTACAATTTCTGTGAACATACAAGAATTATGTAAAAAAACCAAAGAATGTGTAAACATATACAGGCAATTTCTGTGCACATAAATAATTATGTAAACATAAAACAGCATTAAATAAATAACATTCTGTGAGCACAAAATATTCTGTAAACGTCCAGAAAATTTGTGTAAACGCACAATTTAAAGCAAAAATATGAAGTGTTTGTGAGAATAAGATGAACAACATAGTGAACAGGTAACACAAGCTGTTCAGAAAGTAGAGTTTTCCAGCTTGTGACTATAACAGGACAATGGTCTTTTTTACGATTCCTTGGCAATGTAATCAAAACACGTAATAACGATTTGGAGAGAACATTGTCACGACTAGGGCAAAAAAGCCCTTTTCGGTGGCTAATAATCGACTGAAGAGCAATCTTCTCAAGAAACTCAGCCATTACTCGTACTTTAAAACAGAAAAGACTTGAAACCAATCGTTTAAGCTGCAATTTAACAGTGAAGATGGAGCCACTTGTTTTTCCTTTTCAATTCATCTTACACAACGTCTTTAAAAAAACTATTTCCACATTTTGTAAGCATTAATAGATTTATCAAAGCACAATTTACGACAATTTTGTGAAAATATTAATCTAGAACAAAACATTTTAAATATTATAATAACATATTTACGACTTTATTAATCTTTTACATTAAGTACATTTTTTAACAAAACAATACCAAAAACTTTCTGAAATTTTGAACAATATTTTCAATTTAAGTGAATCATATATTTAAAAAAAAGAAAAAACATGCCAAATATGAAAAACAAGGACAATAACTTATTCTTATAACATTCCAGCCCCTAAGGCTGTTCAGACTCGATGTTATCTATTGTAGATAGTTTTTAAAAAAAAATATCTATGAGGATAGGGCTTTTTTAAGAAGTAGGTCATCTTTATCTTTGAATATTGGAGGACTTGATGCATGTTTCTGATCCAAACTTGACATAATGAAATCCTTGTGCTTTCCATCCTGTTGAACGGCCCCTGTGGATATGGGATTTATTTATCCATGGACAATCGCTCCAGGAGGAAAATGCATCGATCTCAGAATGGAGTTTGGGCATCCAGAGTTTAATGTTGTGATATGGCATTCGATTCAAACACAAGTTTCCATAGGCATTTTCAATTTATGTTCATAACCAAAGTACCCAATGGTGGAAAAACAAAATATGAACTCGAATATGGCAAAATTCTATGTAAAACACTAAGAAAAACATGTGTTACTTGTGTTACTACATGCCTCATTTCATATATGTCTAGATCAGAAATTTGACAACTGGATATATACACGAATAAAACGAATTGTATATTCATTCAATATGAGTAACTAGTATATATGGCATATCATGACCCATATTATAATCCATCAATATCCAAATTTGGCCCAAACATTGTTATATATGGCCCATACATGTCCATATTTCACCGATGATGAAACTATGATGTTAAATTATCATTTGTATGCAATAGTTGTTGCATGCCTACATTTACTAAACGTATTTTTCTCCCCCTTTACCCATTTTTTGATTTAATATCTGTCATGAATAATTAATTGCTAAGGTAAATTCGTATTCCCGCCCCAACTTTGAATATATTACTTGGTAATTGAAGGCGTATTACGCGATAATGGAATTAGTGAAAAACATTTGCATCTCATTTGAAAAGCAGGCAGTAAATTACTGAAATGGACTCCTAAATAACGAAGCCTAACGTCGTTTATTTTGCATGCAAATATTTACGTCAATGAGACGCATGAAAAAACATTTTCCCTTAATTTAGGTTATGCTTTCGTCTTCCAAAAGCGATTCATTTTACCACTTTTTCATTCATTTATTCAGCTGTTTTAATTCACTTATTTAAAAGTGTGGCAACCCTCGCTCCACGTGGTGACCCTTGCAGATCTCAGTATCAGACTTCCTGCCAGCTGCTCGGAGATCTGCCTTCATTGGCTGGGACACCAGACACGTGGACAGAACCAAGAGACATCCTTTCTTTCTTTCCTCTCCGTCTTCCTTCTTCTTAAAAGGACCAGCAGAAAGTACGATCTTTAATTATCCATTATTATTGTCTTCACTTTTTTTGTAAGCAAGCATTTAAAAAATGAACTTGTTCCATTGATAAGTTTATTTTTGCTAAAATTATTGGAAATTCAAACCACTTGCAGAAAAGCGATATTTACGCATGTCGATACGAAACAGAACATCTACAACAGCAGAAGGAATTATTTATAATCAAAATCAAAGAGTCTTCAAAGTGGCTCATGCCATATTCCAACGGCCCATTGCTTATCCCAATGGCCCATGTCATATTCCAATGGCACATGTCATATTCCAATGGCACATGTCATATTCCAATGGCACATGTCATATTCCAATGGCACATGTCATATTCCAATG
>JAQGAE010001288.1:0-24310 GCA_034696685.1 Julus scandinavius
GTTTGACGTCTTGTTTTGGGGACAACAAAAAAAGATGATAACGCATCTTGTTTAAAGATGTTTTGATTTGCAGTGTACGTTCACACTTTATACGTTCGACAATCGTGGATTATTTGAGCTTAGTTAATGTTTAAGAGAGTTCCAAAAATACTGATAAAAATACACAATTCTAGAATATATAATAACTTCACCAATTTTAATTCAATGAGACTTTTGTGTAAATAATCTAACGGGAATGAATGGAAGAAGACCTTATTATCCGCTTTAATTTATTCGACATACATAAGTTTTTAGTAATATCTACATATGTATGTATATAATTATGTTAAATATACTGCTTCTATTAAATTACTTCAATGGTGTCAACAATGGCAAATTTCGTTATAAATAATCAGGTTTCAAATACCTAAATGATAACTTGGGACTGCTCGAAAAGCTTGTCGTAAAGTAATTCTAAAATCGATTAACTGAAAAGTGACAAATTTGATTATATAGGTGATTAATGACATTTTTCTGAATTTTGCAACTCATCACCAGCCTTTTCACGAGAATAATACCGGACAAAAGTAATATCTAACTTTAAAATGAGTCAAAAGTTCGAACAAACAATATTTGGTGCATCTTCGGTGACACACCAGAGTTGGCAAATTTAACCTGTAAAGGTTACAAATATTTTTTTTTTCGGCATGTCACCGCTATTTTCAGCACGAAGATCATTTGTTTAATAAATTTATATAAACAGCAGAGGTGGTTGTAAAATAAAGGAAGTTTATTTGATAGCAACAACCTTTAATTCGCACCTAAAAACGAATTTATCAGCTATTGTACAAGCTATAAAATTTGGTATATCAACCTAAACTTTGCTATTGGTTAATCACGATACACGCTATCGTAAACTTGCTTTTGTTTTATCGAAAACAATGCACAGAAACTTAGATTTTCTAAACATTTAAATATTTTGAATTGTTTTCTATCACTCCATTCGCTGTACTCAGCAAAAAAATAAAAATTTAAAATTCATCCGGATTTGATACTTGACATCAATTAGTCAGCAAATGTCTGAAAAGTTCAATGAAAAATTCAAGAAACTTTGTAATACGAAATAGTCGTTTTCATCACATTTTGGATGTGATAATACAAGTTTGATTCAAATGTGTGGAATTATCTCTGTGTTACCATTATGTATATGGGTCAGCGATAATTTCTTGATGGCCTAATACAATGTTAATTAAGGCGATCCAATTTTAACTTAATTATAATTACGTGACTGTTTACAATTATTTTCATACAAGGGATTTCATTTGGTTACTGATGCGGAGGTGGATAAACGTTTTACTGTTAAGCCTTTAAATACTTTTTCCTGGAAGTAAAAACTATTATTTAAATTACTAGCACAGTGTGTTTTATTCAGATCGGGGTTCTTGACCTCGCAAATAGAAATGCATTAATCTAAGAAATGGATTAAAAATGGTTAAAACATGAAAATACATTTTAAAATGTTTTTTTTTTAATTTTCTTTAACCGATTTTGAAGATATTCTCCAGTAGATGCCTTAAAATGACAATAGATAATATCGTCTCATTTTTTCGTTAAAAGTTGCTTTTTTTTCAATAAAATAAGTTTATTTTAGAACTAAATCTAGATTTAAATTTCTTAATGAAATAAAACATTACATAAGATTTGTTGGAAAAAACATTCTAAATATGTACAATTACCATTCTATTTCGTACAAATAATCATTTTAATAGATGTAATTTGTGGCTTTTTTGCAGAAAACACGTGTTCTGAGAAATAACGAGTTTTGTTTTTTTAAATTGGGAATATGACAAGTTGTTCAGTTCAATTTATTGACCATATCGTACATTGTTTTAATCTGAAGTTAATTATAGATGCCGCAATCAGTGTTATTTCCTGATGAAGTACTGTTTGTTAAGTAAATTATATGAGTGCATAATATCAAGGGCACGACGAATTTGTAATTCACAACTATAACTAGATTGATTTCAAAGTTGATGTTCCGTGTATATGTTCTCATAAAAATATAGGTTTTATGTTTTTACAAAGATAAAAACATATTTTCATTAGCATCCGGGTAATATCAATTTTTTTTAAATGTATTTTCAATTATAATAACAGTAAAAACAGTTATAAACTGTTTTTACTTTTTTTTTTTAAAAAACACGTCCATAAATGTTTCATGAAATCTATAAGTCATCAAAAAAATATTAAATTCATTAATTTGATTTTCGAAAATCCAATTTTTTTAAGAAAACATAGGTCTCTATGTATGCTGTATGCAGTGTATAATAATGTTACAAAAGTATAAAAAGTTAAAATGCCTTTAAACAATATGTATTGTCTTTGTATACAATATGCTTATATATCTATAACTTGCATGGCATATTTTTAAATTCTTTCATATCTAAAATTATTGCATTTCACAACTAACAAGTTCGTGTTAAGTGTTATGATTCTGAAGTGAGGACATTATCCAACATACACTAAAATTCGCTTATGACTTACTAATTTTCTTGATCTCAAACCCACATTTTAAAAGATTTTAAAAGTCTTTAACACAGATAAATCTAATGTCTAAAATCTAGGAGAACAATTATGCTTTCTATCGCAAAATGCAATTTTCCCCAAAACAAATTAAATATAAGAAACATGTCAATAAGTCTCATATAATAAGAATATATTAAAAAGTATATTAAATCTTTAGATTAATTCATATTTTAAAATTTGTTTCCAAATTCCACCAAAGGCATTTATAAAGAACAAGTGAGAAAATAAAGGCAAACTGTTTAACTACAAATTTTATGAAAGAAAACAAAATCATGTAAAAATAAAACAAAAACATTTTGGTTTATTTGTTTGTGTCCGTTTGGATCTTATACTAAAAAACTGACCTTACATCTATCTATCTGCGAAATAGCAGGAAATACAACATCCAACTCGACCCTTAATCAAAATTACAGGAAAGTAATGATGAAGATTAATACTATATAATCAAAAACCAATTTGATCTGTGTTAATATACGTAATTAAAGTTCAGCTATCAAAGCAAATATTTTATAAACTGTTTAGTATGATTCTCCAATCTTATAAATTTCAGGGAAATGGTAATTTTTTGTCAGCTTTATTAACATTATAGTTCTATTTCAATATTGCACCATTGTTAGTTTTATTTTATTACCGAAACATTTGCTGAATGTTCATGAGTCAGATAGGTTTTTTTTCTTCAGATTTCATGCTTAAATTGTTCCACATTATTTTGAAATTGCATCACTGTAGGTGTGGCATCTTAACAAAGGTTGCCAATGCATGTTCTTCACAAATAATTCAAGACTTTTTTGCAAGATAAATACTTCTCAAAAAGTAGAAATAGTATTGGCAAGATATGATAAGCAAGTTAACACCGAATAAAAAACCTAAATGATAGAAAATCGTGATTTGTCAGGGCTGAAAAAATACGTGAAAAACTAAGACATAAATCCAAACTAAAGATGATGAGGATGCTTTTTTCCCTCAAAAACAGCTAAGAGCATTGTCATTAATGTAGACACGCTTGAAACAAGGACGTATATATAACACCCTACAAATCACAATTTACCTCGGAAAAACAAGCGGAAAATAGGCCAACTGTCACAATGCGAAGGTCTGGGCCACATAAGGGTTCATTGGCCCACTTTTGCAGTCGTATTTTCTTGTTTTGGATTTTTTTTTCTTTCTGAAAAACGAAGTAAGTTAAGCCTCGTGTCAGGTATATTTTGTTGTATAATCAAAAAAAGCAGGAAATCAGCTTGTTTTTTTCCTTGAAGTTATCTCAAAATTTCTGACCGAGTCTTTAAAATGCCATTTAAGATTCAATTAATCACGATTAAAACGAATACCAACCACAACAATCTTGTCTCGGATGCAATACATACTCATTCCTGACATGTTTAGCTAACAGCTATTAAAACTTGCACCAGATTTTTTTCTGTTTATTGGCTGGTGATTATTTACTTATAACAAATTGAGCAGATTTTGAAACAATTTATATTGGAAAATATAATGATTATTCTAACAATATTAAAAAAAGTATACCGAAATAAAAACCGCTATTAAGATAATATGCTAAATTTATAACTTAATATCGCTCATTTGTTTATTTTCCTTAGGCAGATTACAACAACTTTTGATAAACTATATTTTCAAATTTCACTATATTTAAGCTTTTTTTCCATTTAAATGCATATGGAGTTTGTTTGCCAATTTGTACATTATGAATTTTAAAATTATAATTTGGATTCAATATAACAAAGAAAGCTCAATATTACCAATGTGATTGCTGATATTGTTTTAGAACAATGTTACTAAACTGATTAAGAAATTCAACATCTGTTCACATGTCAGTAATGTTATGTAAAAACAGTTTTTTTATTAACATGTATAAATCATTTATGGTAGCAATACTGCATGACACGAATGTTCCATTTCAAAAAACCAACTTTCATGGTTAAGAATGACGCGTGACCTAATACTAATCCGTAAACGTTTTCTGCAGGGAGTCCCAATGAACAAGTTTATTCATGTTTCCATACAACTTTATAGGGCTTCCTGTGGAGAAATTTCCTGCTCTGGAAAACCCCATTTTCAAAATATCCGGAACTCATTGCAAATCGAGGGGAATGCCCCCTTTTGGAGAAGACAAGAAAAGAAAATAATACGATATGATATGTGACCGGAAAATCAAAAAACATTATTTAATTAACGTTGATTTTTCTGACATGTGGTTTTCAGATGAAGTCTTTGTTGGGTTTCTAGGGTCCTACAAGGTTAATATTTCAGCAAGATTTATGTTAAGAGGTGCGTAACCCTTCCCAATATAGTCACGATCGCTAATGGATCCCGTATTTTCATTTTTTATTCAAATTTCAAAGGAAAAAAAAGTTTAAAAAAACAGAGTCCACAAACCAATGAAGAGAAGAGAGAAAAAAATCAAAGTGTAGTTGAACTTCTTTTTCAAACAAGAAAATCAATTTGAAAGATGGGCACTGACTTGACATTTCTGAAACCAGTTTGTACAGGAGGATTACATGCAAATCTGTCGTTAAATATATAAACGTGCATCTGCTTAACACCCTTTGCATTGAATTATGGGCTGCATTCCTAGAAACGGACATGCAAACTGACTGAAATAATTTAAATATGTAAACAACATTTGAAGAGGTATCAAATTGCGAAACGATGAAGTTCGTCGAGAGGCCAATAACTCGGTTTTAAAGGGGTAAACGTCACCCATTTTCTCCTTTCGAAAGCAGTATTGAAAGTCCTATCGAAATTGGTGAAAAACATGGTCAGGCAACACTTGTCCATTTCGCAGAACTTTTGAACCAGTGAAATATTTGCCTAAACACTGAATTCGTTGATCATTTTCTATTTTTTCTTAGTAATATTAACAGGATAGCTTTGGAAATTTAGGTCACTCAAGCCGGATTTTAGCAGTTTTGGAAATATTTTTGAGAACTACTCATGATTTTTTGAGAAAATTTAAATTACGGATGAATACAATTTAATATGATTGTCAATATTATCTGATTTTAAAAAGGATTTTAGCATTTCATGTTTAGTTGGTCTTTAAAAGAGGAACTATTAGATAATGAAGAAATTCTTAATAAATTCTTAATACCGTATGCTAAATTTTACAAGATTTTACAAGAGTTTTGGAGCCCTTTCAATCACTGAAACAAAAAATTATTTGAAAATAAACAGCCATAATTTAAAAAATAAACTTGATTGTTACATCTTAAAAGAAAAGAAATCATCGAATTTTATATAATTTTAACAAAACTACTTCAAAATTCTAGAATAACGTTAACCGAGCATTAAACTAACCATGCTAATCACTTTTATGGTATAATCCATATAATATTGACCTACATTATATTCAGTATCAGATAGAATATTATAACTAGTAATCTAGATGGTAACATTTTTACATTTTATAAAAGTATGTTTGGAAATTTAATAATACTCATTGTGCAAATATCTGCACTTTACTATACTGTTAACTGGAGTTTTCCAAATAAATTCATTACAAAGATTTCTTAAACATACAGTATGATCGTTTTTTATTTGTATACACAATGTTTAATACCATACATGTTAAGGGACTTTTAAACTACGCGCATATTAAAAGTTGACAAGATTACTGTCCTAGTCACAGTATGGCGCCACGGTCTAGCACCCCATTGAATCCAAGACTACAAGCACACTTTCTGTGTACATATTTGATTTGGAAAAAAAGCATATGGCCACTCGTTCGACACTTATGCCCACAGATGGCGTTGCGTCCAACTCGTATAAGCTTATACAGTATGTTAAATATTTACAAATCATGTTTTAAGGAGAAATAAATTGGAAATATATCGTCCGCTATCTAATTCTAACTAATGTAATAAATGCAGAGGAGTTCCCAAAACCTACAAAAATATTTAACTAAATTAAAACCTAAATATTGCACTACTGAATCTACAGGTTCAATGACATTCAATTTTAAAATGCAGATAATATACAGTATATTTATCGATAATATATTAAAATTAAAATATGTTTTTCACTTTATAAATATTAAAATAGATTAGTATAAAAGCTTATGGACTTGAATTTTCGAAAAACTTATGTTAAAGGCTTATAAACCTTGTTAAAATATAAATACACTTTATGAATAAATATTATTTTGCACTAAATGCTTCATCTGTGTTCGCATAGTTAAAATTTTCACCTAACGATGGCGCATTTCAAGTTTCGAATTATCAAAATCAAGTTAACACCAATTTTAATCCTCGATTACACTAACCGTAGGATTAACCACATCCTTTTTTGTCTTTTTACATTTATACTTTGAACACTCGTCCAACACGATGTCGGTCCACAGATTTCCCATCCCCATTTTCTTGGCTAGTCCTTCGTCCATCCACCTGACAACTGACCACAGTTGCTTCTGGAGGACGTTGGCCCCCTGCTGACTGCCCATCCTCACTGTCTTGCACAAGATATGCCTGAGACACTGGTCATCTTGAAGGCTTTCGACACCATAGTACCTTATCATGTCCAAGATTGGATAGGATTCCACATAGCCTCTACCGGAAGCGACATCAGAAACACTTCTGCGACTGGGCACCACTATGAGACTGGGCAGGGCTACTGCCAGCAAAAGGCCGATGGGTATGAGCGTTAGCAATTTGCCCAACAGCCCTTTCAACCCAAAGTCCTCTTTGGGGGCGACGTAGCCACCGTAGCCCATCATATGATCGTAACCACCACCCAAGGCACTTCCGTAATCGTGACTGTAAGAGGCCTCATATCCAGTGCCGGTGGCTCCACCTTGAGGACCATAAGCCCCAACGTTCATGGGATTCCCTGGAGACATTGGAGGATGAGGAACTCTGGTAGCGCTGTACGATGGACCGCTACCAGACATGCTTGGGTTATAAGAGGGTGCCATCGCCATATTGGGGCCCAAGGGGGCGCTACTGATGCTGAATGTTGCGGGTGGCATGCCACTGTAGCTCTTGCCAACTGCGATGTTGCGACCGTGCACTGGATACTTCAGTGCTATTGGATGTTCCCGGTTTTGCTGGCCGTCACTGTAAGGTCGGTTGTCCCCCATAGGATACATCTTATCCCGGTTGGGATGCGCGTACGCCTGACTATTATGCATATTATCTCGGTTGGGATGCATATTATCTCGGTTGGGATGCATATTATCTCGGTTGGGATACATATTATCTCGGTTGGGATGCATGTAAGCCTGGTTGGAATGCATATTATCGCGGTTGGGATGCGTGTTATAGCGGTTGGGATAACCACCATCCTGATTTGGATGCGTGTTATAGCGGTTGGGATTTGTTTTCTTGTTGTCTCCGTAGTTCTGGTTGTCCCTGTTGGGCTGTTTGCTTCTGTAGTGCTGGTTCTCTCCATAAGGCACGGGAATCACCGTTGGTCTGGGGTAACCGGAAGTAGGTGGCGCTGGTGTGGATGGCGAGAAGTATATGGGTGGCAAGTCTGATATAGATTTAGTTGGATTCGTTGGATTAGGCAGATATAGTAGTGTCCGAGGGGTGGTTGACCACAATGATGTCAGATGTGATGTGGGGAAGCTAGATGTGGATGTTTGCACAGAATTCTGAACGTGTGCACTGGACAAGTCAGCAGTGTCCAAGAGCACGAATCCTTTCCACGGCGATGGTCTGTTGTCCAGAGCCTGCCGCCATATTGAGTCCGAGGTATTGACAAGGGTCAAGTTGGAAGCAGTTATATCAGGGAAGACAATGTCTTTCTGTTGCGGTTCAGTGGTGGACACTGTCGTGGTGGACGATGAGGTAGACTGGGTGACATCATCAGTGGATGTTACTATGTCGTCGTAAGCTACACTGGCATTGGTTGATGAAGCCGTGGTTAGTGGTTGAGGAGTAATGGTGAGCGTTGAACCATTGTTTATGGTCCCAAAAAGGAATACGAGACACAAAAACGAGTTTTTCAATGACTTTTCCATGCCTCAACTGCCCTAAAACTCGTTTTCGTCCAGTCTTGGTCAACTAAATTGTTACTTGACAAAATCCTAAAAGTGCAGACAAGAAATTAGGAAACTAAAGTGATAATTTGGTCAACCGTTGGGTTTTTATAAAAAATAGATACTTTTTTTCTGATAAAACCTTACTTGAGTACAACCTGGTGTATCATTATATTAATTGTGTCTAATAAATTTGATGATAAAAATTCTAGCATGTTTCAAGGTTCATTCCTTAAATAAATAAGTGTGAAAAATTACTTTTTGTTAAATTTTGTATTCCAGATGCAAACAGGAAATTCCAGCATAAACTGATGGTCACACACGAATTTCAAGCACTTTTCCTGACTTTCAAGGCTACTAGATACCCTGAAATTGCATTGAATGATACTTAAACAGGGTATTCAGTCGCCTTAGAATTCTGGAAAGTATGAAAATGTACTTAAAATTTTAACAACTTTTCTGTATTGCATTTTTGCATTTGGGTTCCTTGGGAAAAATATTTCATGTACTGGATTTCGCCGGAGCTAAAAGTTTGAAGACCACTGGTGTAGATAGTTTTTACATAAAATCTATATTTTCAAAACATTTAAGACAAGCAAAGCGAAATTCCTCTATAATAAGCAACTAAACTTTCAATTTGAGTTTGATATTCTATGAGAATTTACGCTTCCCCAATCATTTTCATGCAATTTTTAGATATATTATCCCTAACAAATCATTTTTATAAGTTCCAATAACTTCACATAATATATAATAAAGAATATACCGTAATTTACTATACGTACATGTATTTTGCATAAAATGTACAGACTTGCTCATAGCATTGTTTCATGAAGTTTAACAACTTAAATAAAGAAATTAAGAAATATCAAAACCTAAATATAATTCAAATTGGTAATTTTGAGATTCCCAACTTACATCTTTACCAAAGTTTCCTTTATAAAAAACGTAATTAGTAAAATTTAAATTAATTCTTAGACAGTACTCATCAATTCATAGAATGCGAATTAAACATATATATATATATATATACAGTATACAAAAATCATTGCTTACCTAAACTGTGTTTTTAGTAAAGTCAGTAAAGTCTTACGAAGTCCAGTTACGAAAAGATAAGGTGAAATGACAGAGAGTTGCATAGTTTCATCTTTTTTATACCTTCGTCAAATATTATGAAAAACCCATGTTTTCTAGTAATTACCATAAGCAGAATATGAACTATGGAAATGTCTGCGTGCAGATAATGTGCTTTTGAATTTCGTATAGTATTTTTTTTCGGGTCAGTTGAATTGAATGAAATGTCGTGCTTGAAACTAACCCTGTCATTTTAGTTAACGTTTGTCAACGTTTGTACAAAAAATTACAGCAGTGCAAAATTTCTATCAAAAACAGCATAAAAACTTGTTCACGTTGGTCAAATGCAGAGACATATCGCATGCTAGATGCCATCGACAATATTGTCATTGTACCATTTCTGGGCTTGGTCAAGTTTGTTGGCTTATCCACAAATAAACATACGTTGTTTACGATTTCTACAAATGTTCGTGAAATTTAAAAAAATAAACTTGCAGAAAAATATACGTAAGTATAATGATCGTTATGAGCGCAATAAGCCTTGTCCCTGTAATGTTACGTGGATGTTACATTCGGATAGAATTTATGCAAATGCGAAAGTGCGCATGCGCTCGTGTCCTGACCTCAACCCTAACCGATTAATTCAGCTAGATCATTTGCGCAATACGCAGTTGCGAATGCGCACATGCTTGGCGTAGTGAGAATGGCAAACTATGACGTAATATTTCCATTACATCTCGATTTAATGGACCAAATTTCCAGGATAGAGCTTGATGGTCCATTTATACACCGGACATCAGTTCAGTTTCTGTTCACTAGAATTCACTAAATGGAAACGGAACTAACCGATACACCTTTATGACGCAGAAATGTAGTTGTAACAGAACTCCATGACGTTTGTATACGTCATTCTGAGAATGGACATGCCTATAAATGAAGTCCATTTCGCATTTGAGTGAAATAAGCTAAAATCTCATACTGTGTTCCGCACTAAAAAATGTGAAAGAATTGCTCCACTTCTGACATTCCCTAGTGTTTTACCGTCCTTAATAAGTGTAACCCGGTGACATTTATTTTTCAGTCTATTTTTATGGCGTGAAATTCGTTGGCCTGTATGAGAACAAGGTTAACTCTACACTTAACATAATTTCAGAAAAATTTAAATATGATACACGAAATATTATAAGAAACCAAGATTCATATGAAAAAACAACGATTGCGATTGAAATTTGTAGTTCCTTTAGGGCAACAAAATGGTTACATCAACAATTGGTCAAATGCTGTATATTCTTGACCTGACCTCGATCTTTATCGATTAAAATTATCAGGAATTCCTCTACCATAATAATTCTTAGGGTGGTCATTGTTGTTCACGAAAAGCAAAACAAAGGCCATAAAATGCATCGATAATCACATTATCATAATTCGTGACATTGCGCGATTAAATTTCGGTTAAGTGCAACCTTAACCATGATCAAATTTTTGGAAAATTTATGGCTCAAGGCGGCCATTATTATATAATGTATCAAAGAAGGTCAATATTAATGTCCTACCTTTCACCATATTCTTCGCGTTTTTCCCCTTCATTATTGGATAAAAGTCCATTTTGTTTCCAGTTGTTTTTCAATGGACTTCCTGATATGCGAACACGCACATTATGAACACTAACCGAACACTGAATAATAATCACCCAGCGTGGTGACTTCCCGAGTATGGACACAGAAATGACCGTTATGGCTACTGATGAACTGGTTTGGAAAATGCCCTTCAAATACTTTCGCAATTTTCAAGGTTGGACTATTGAGACATTCAAAGAATTCGCAATTAAAATATGCAAATTCGGAAATATAATTGAAGTTTCTTTGTATTACATGTATTTAAAAAAATATTAGTTTTGCAAATATGTATGTTAATAATTAATCAATATTATGTATACAATGTGAAAAATAATAAATTAAATATTTTACTAAGTGTATTTTATTAAAATTACTGAATTTTAATAGAAACACCTGATTAACCGGCTTTCTTCCTTAACCAGCCAAACTCCAGTCCCAAAGAAAGATTTACTGTACAATATCATGAAATGACTACGATAAGTATGTTTGAAATGAATTTTATCAGAAAAAAATAAACATAAAACATAAATAAATAAACAAAAGCAGTTTGAAAATACATGTATAAATAGTTTCAATGGACAACGTCAATGCTGTAACTAAATAGTAAAAAGAGCTTAACAATCATAAGCCCACAAAATAATGATATAAAAAGCAACATATAATTGATAAATTGTATCAATTTCCGATTAAATGATTGGCGGTTGAAACAGATTTCAATGAACTAAAGCAACGGTATAAGAACACTGAATTTTGCTTTAAGCTTCTAATAATGGTACACTAATCGGAGTTTGGTACAATTTGTCATCATGTTCATAATACTATATACGTATATCTCTACTATCGCCTAATGGTACCTACTTCAGTGAAAAGGGTGTTTTTTTGCAGAAACATCGAGCGGCGAGTTGTCAATCATTTCTGTAGAGTACAGATCAGAACAAACGCGAAACAAAAACAGGTTTAGGAAAAAAATGTTTACGATAATCGTTTGTCAACCAGCTTTCTGTCCTGAGGTTTCGGCAAACTGTTTGCCAAAAAAGCGTGTTTCTAGCAAATATTTCTGGGTTTGTTCAAGAGGCAGTCCGGATCAAAGGAAAAATGTTTGCCGTTCATGGCGCTCCTACCAAGGCATGTATACCATGATGTGGAGGATTGCCCCAAGTGCTTTTTAGGGCATACGACAGTTTTTAGTCATAGTATATAAGCCTTGGTAGGAACGTCATGACCAGCAAACATTTCCTCCATCTCGTAATGCTTCTTTGTTGTGAACAGCATGTTTGGGCAAACCTGTTTATCGAAACATCTCCATGAAAACATGTTTTGACAAACTTTCATGTCATCTCATCGGCAGTAACGACTTCTATGGTCGTCCTGCACCACATCCGCAATAAATATTCAATAAATTAAAATAAATAGTGGAATAATTAATATGCGCATTTCGAGATGACAAATTATTCAATGAAATCTTTAGATGAACAAATAACATAAACGTTATTTGCCCAGATTTACATTTTTAACAACATATTTCATTCAAGACAACAATATTTTGTGATTACTTTTTAGCTAAATAGAAATAACATCGTTTTTGTAAATTGTAATACCAAACATGATATCTTTTACAACGATTTACCCAAAATGTAAAATCGATTTTTTTCGCAAAATAGACAAAAAAAATATTTATGCAATAATTTACAAATAATTTGGAGTTAGTTAAATTAAATTTAAGTTTGGATAAAAATTACCATTGTGGGTAACCGTATTCACATTCCATTGAAAGATCAAGTACATTTCCAGGAAAAAAAAAGCATCACAGTTGAAAAAAAAAGTATTAATTTCATTGAATTCACCAGAAATTAACAAGTGTTTTCTGTCAAAAATAAAAACTCATTGTTCGTATCATAAATAAATAATTAAATAAATCCGACAATTGGTTTCCATTATATAACTTGCCAGACATCCCAATTAAATTAAACAAACGCCAACTATAATTGCAAACTACCACCACACGTAATAAAAGCAAGCAATTCTTTCATTTTACTAAATAATATCACTTTGTAATCTGGTGCATTTTCCTAATTATAGAGGATAACGCTTCAATTTGGCTACATGAAACCTCTTGGGTTGGGAGTATTGGACTATAGTAAGATGTTTCAAAAAACATGAAATTTTGGAAACGCTTGCTGAGGAATTTCTATACAAGGTTCAAGTACACTTCAAAGCTTACTTATAAACTGATATACAACGAATAAAAATTCATTTTTAAAATAAGATTAATTCGAGAGATAAAAACCGTACATGTTTTTTTCTATATTTGAATGAAAAGGTGGTAGTTAAGGAGTTGAGCGGTTATTAGCATTTAATCTCCAGCGAGGTCATGTGTGAGGAATTAACACTTTATGGCTGTTTTAGGATAAGCTATTGTTATTTTACAATTTTAAATACTGGAAGTTCAGTACTAAATTCTAGTTTTAAAAAACTTCTAGAATTTTAAAAAGTAAAAATAATTTTTCATCACTGTCAATGAAAACAACCTATTGCAGTAACCACAGTTATCAGAGCTATCCGTGCAATACCACATTACCAATGACCTTGCAATTGGAAGAATATATCCAAAATTTTGCCTGAATCTGCCTGAGCACCTTATTGTCTAACAGTGAGATCTAGAAAATACAAAAAATCATTGTCGCTGTTCCTGAGAAGATCAACTTCTTCAAGAACAGTAAAGCACCAGATCATTTGGACTTTGATAGAAAAAATACCTATCTCCATTTTGATTTCATGTTCCTCAAACTTCTTCGTCTGAATGCTTTGCCTTTTAATGTATTTCCTTGTTGCGATATTTTCTCTATAAACTCATTGATGTGCCTCAATTTCTCCAAAAATTCGTCTTCTGATCCCACATCCCTCTTTTTCTTTCCAGCAATGACCAATGGCAATCCAATAATGGTGGCTATAACAGCAGCAGGAATCAATGTATAACCAAAATTTAGCAATGTTTGACCAGGCCTACTTGGCCTCTTGGTCACCGTTATTGTCGGGGCATCAGCAATGGGCTTTTTAGTGGTCCGCCTAAACGGTCTTCTGGTTGAGCTTCTCAAAGGCCTTAGAGCTGGTCTTCTCGTGCTTCTTGGTTTTTTGGATGTGGTAGTTGATGAAGTTGTTGCAGTGGTCGCCCTTGGCGTAGTAGATGGCCTTGCAGTGGTTGTCGTGGGCTTTGAAGTGGTTGTCGTCGTCGGTCTTGCAGTGGTTGTTGCGACTGAAGGTGCATTGACCAAACTACCAGAAGAAATACTAGAAAAGTCCTCATGGTTGTGTTCCACGAGACCAACCGATGGCGTTGATGGTGAAGTTGCCACAGCATTTTGGGCCGGGAAGTCCACGGGTTCTTCATCGTGAAAATGGGCAAACTCGTCAGTGGAATCAGAAATAGACACTACTGTTTGAAATATGGTTTGCCGAACAATTGATGAGCTTGCAGAAGTTGGCCTAATGAAAAAAGTGGCTTGGGAGGATATTACATTGTGCTGGTTGTTGGCATGGTCCATCTCAACAGGCTGGTCAGCATCGAAGGATGGAGTGGTGACCCTAAGTGGAATGATCGCTGGAGCACTGCTAGAGTGGAATGGCCTTACGGTAGGCCTTCCATCAGCTGATGATGGAGGTTCGCTACTAGAAGACACTAAATCGTCAAAGTGAAATTGGGAAGATACAAACTGAAGAGATGGTTTGCGAGTCGGGGGCCTGAGGGTGGGGATTTTCTCCTTGATTTTTAATATGTTGGAGCCGATGGTCGCCTCGATGTGACCGCTATGTGGTCCTTCGGCAAGAGGCGACGAGCCAGTCGATGGCAGCCTGGAGTTGATGGCTTCAGAGGAATCATTGTCAAAGAGGTCCAACACAATGGGTTTGGCTTCACCAAATGCCAAGATGGCAGGCCTCTTTGATGTTGACGTTGTTGGTGAAGTTGTTGTACTTGTAGTCCGTCTTGGCGTGGTCCTGGTACTCGATCTGGTACTTGATGGCCTCTTCGACGGCCTTCTGTTATTGAAGATGGGCGTGACTATGGCAGGCTTGGGCTGTGAGAAAGAAGGTGTTGATAATGGCAGAACTGTACTTGGGCGTGCATTGAAAGTGGCTACTTCGGGTTTATCAAAATGAGAAAATTCTGGTCTTTGCTCTTGGGTCCCAATATCATTTTCTGCCCCTTGTGTTGTCGTTCTCTCCTCCTCCTGGTGCAAAATGGCCTGGATAACAGATATATCAAATTGTTCTGAAGAAGGATTTGTATTGGGGATGGCCAGAGGCGGAATAATGGAAGACAAACTAAATGGTACATCACTGGACGAATGAGAAATGAAAATGGTTGAACTGGGTAGAATCTGAGGCTGAACGGTGCTTTTAGATGAAGTACGGTGGTCAACCGAAGGAGTCAGGTAAAATTTGTGCAGTGACTGTAAAAATTGCGAGGAACTTTCAAATTCAGTCACGTCGTTGTCAGTATCTTCAGACAGTGGCCCGGTTTCTGGAATAGTCAGTACAGATGGAAGCAATGTGTTCTGGAAAAGATTTTGAGAATTCAAGGGCCTGATGATGTTCATCAAACCCTCAATGATTTTATCCACCGTTGCAGCCGAGTTGTTGGGTTGCACTGTAGATAAATTATTGATTTCTATCAAATTTGTAAATTGATCAGCTTCTGTTGTCAATGGACTTGCTGCAGTAGACAACTGAGTAGGTGTGGGTTGAATGAGGCTTGAAAATACCGGAGTGTTTTTGATGATTGAGGACCTTAAAAGGTCTGCATTGTACAACACGGATTGCATCTGTGGCAAGTGGAAGCCAGATGACACTGTAGGTTGAAGTTGGGTCATCATGCTGGAGATAGGTTCATTCAATCCAGTGAACAATGGAGAACTCAAACTCTCTGCAATGACATTCGGAGATGACAAAGAAGACAAAATAGCATCAAAAAAAGAGGAGGCAATGGCAGCGTCACTGGCTTTCATAGACAGTGAAGAAGAAGAAGAAGCTAAAATTGGCTTTGGGGAGGGTGTAATGCGAAGGGCAGATGGTCGAAATGTTCTAGTCAAACTGGGATGGAGTTTTGTACTTGTAAATTCATCGTTTTGATCAGCAGAAGTGCCTTTCGAAAGAAGGGCAGAGGCAATTACTTGAAATGGTAAGTTAGACACTTCTGGTAGCTCAGGGGTTCTGGAAGAAGGTGTTGATTTCAGCAATGTTTTAAAGAAACTGGAATGGAGACCAGGTACAGAGCTGGAGAATTTGGATGGGTGATGGAGCTCGGTGTTATACAAGTCATTGTTTTTATCAATATCTGTACCTTTCATAAGCAAAGCAGAGGCTACTACTTCAAATGGCAAGTTATACAATTCAGATAATTCTGGTGTTTCCGAAGCTGATGATAATTTCTGCACTGTCTCGACTGAGCTGGATAAGAGATTTTGTGATGCGCTAGAGGATTTGAATACATGATTGATTTTAGTTCTGGATGGGTTTTCTTGATGATGGATAGGGTCATGCGATACAACATCATTTAAGAGAAGGGCAGAGGCGATCGTCTGTAATGATAAATTAGATTCTTCCGGCAGATCCGGAGTTTTTGAAGCTTCTGCAGAGTATCTGATAGAGTGGACATACGGACTTGAAGACTTCTGGAACAGATAACTTGAGCTAACACTGTTATCAAGGAATGTTGGTGAAGATGCATAAATTCCTTGTTGCACATCTGAGAATTTTGACAGCAGAGCAGCTTTAGAGTTAACAAAATGATTCAGCTCTACATCGTCATTGCTAACTAGGGTGTTTGCTACAATAACGCTTGATGGAGGTTTTGCCAAGCTGGACACCGCATCCATTGATGATGATGCTTCGAGAAATACGCTGCTTTCTATCCTGTAATTCAAATCACTTAACATGGATTCTGCTAATTGAACAACCAGCGGCTGCAAGATATCATTGGGCCTTGCAGGATAAGATGATGAGCCTTCTTGGAAATAGCTGGATCTGGTTGGCTCCAGATAAACCTCGTTCAATAACGAACTAAGATGACTGCCATCGACGTCGTCAATTACAAAGCGATTTGAGAATAAGACAGATGACTGCATGTCCAAGAAGGAGCTGGAAGGTTCTACTTGGAAGTTGACTGAATCCAATACAGAGCTGGTGGGTTCTTGCAAAGTGGATGATACAACTTCATTTTCGTCAAACTGTGATGCAAGAGGTGCTGCATTGGTCCTAAGGAATGTAACTGCTGTCACCAGGAGTAACGAGATGTGTTTTCGCCTCATGACGATACTGATAAATCTTTAAAAAAAAATAATTGAAAATGTTAATCCCAATAAGGTCAAATTTCACTAAGTACACAACAGTATTTCAGAGGTGGCATAACATTTTGATGAGTATTGCAGTTAGGTTCTTCTTGAAAAATATTTGGCACAATTTTAAAGAGATTCAACTACAATCATGATTGCCGTTTTGTGTTCAATTCCATGTGATGCATGTTAAAGGGAAAAAATATGTAAATCGTATATGTACGATTCGAAATGTATAGTTACCATCCATTGCTTGCTTTTTTAGATTTCCTTGATTTCCTTTTCCATAAGTTACAATAAAATTGTGTTCCTACCTCCAGTGTTTTTGCACAAAAATCCCGTTGCTTTAATTGCAAATTTGGCATTCAACTCATATTAATACGATATGTTTGCAGTGATGTAATTTTAAAAAATGAATACGAAAAGGCAAGGTTTTCAAAAAAATAAGAAATACAGAGAAACCTTCACTGACTTTTTTTAAACATGAATAGGAAGTGGACTTTCCCTTGAAGCTTCCAAAACGAATTGAAAAGAAGGGAAGAGCAGAAAAAAAGAATGAAGTTAAAAAATTGAAAACTTTTAAGCTTTCGTTAGTATTTTTAAAATGATTTCATGGTGTATTAAAGTTCTCGTTTTTGTATGCATGGCTGCACAAAAAAATAAAAAAGGAAAGAAAATAAAAGGCAGGACACGGAAAGATGAACCGAAATGTAAAACGATGTAAAAATGTTAAACTGCAAATTTTCCTTTCTTTTTAATCATTGTTCAATGACCTGACATTCAATGTCTGAAGAAACTACTATTTCGGCTACGCATTTTGCACACCTCCACTTGAAAAATTTAACACATTTTCTTGAAAACAAATTGGTGTTTACACCAATTAAATCGTATTGCTCATTTGCTCATGCAAAACCAAATTAACTAGAAACAAATTGTGGTTAATTAAAACAGTTTTACAGCACAAAAAAGTTATAATGCTGTATAACAAATGTAATAGCAAACTTTAAAAAAAAAAAAATGTTGTAGATTTGTTCCGATTAAAAGTTGCTCTTAATGTTATTAAAGTCTATCAAAGAAAACAGGATTTATTTTATGCTAACAAATGATGTTAAAATCACGTTTGAATGCAAAATGAATTTGTTTTAAAAAATCACAGCTTTGAGTGATTATGTCTACTCCTATAGTGGTCATAAGGCGTTAAAATATGGGAAACAAGATGTGAATTACCAGAAACATTTAAACGTTTGAATAATCCCATAGTTAACTTTTTGCGTTGGGACCTCAATGTGTCCCAATTTAAAGAGTGTGGAGCATTTCTGTCACACTCGCGGAATGTTGGTGACTGCCCTACGCTGGACCATCTCTATATCCTCAGTCTGTATATCCTGAATATTGTTGAAATTAATTCAAGTATACATATTAGTTTTAAAAAATAGCATATATTCTGATTTAAGAATTTGAATCGCCTTAAAAGACAACCAAAAATGCTTAATCTGATATTGGCATAAACCTTACAAGAGTTGATACAAGAGTTGCACACGTTGCCTACAATTGGAAATTCAAACTTTCAATGCATGTATTCTGATCATGGGTTACCTCGGTGTCATCAAAATGTCGCCTAGTTAAAATGAGTGTGGAGCATATGTTGATGCTGGTATTTCAAGAAGTCATTTGCAAACAAAACTTGTCAGTCGTGACCTGTATTGGTAACTCGCAGGCACACATCATTTGAGCATCGTGACCAATTTTGCAAGAAAATTTGGTTGACCAGGAAGTGCTGGCAGAAGCCCACTCATACATTTATATGGTCTGGAATTTCTTCTGAAAAATATCCAAAGGGCAAATGTACATTTTATCCACCTTGGCCTTGTTCTCGGAGGGATGGAACAAAAAAAAAGAAAAAAAAAAGTAAAAATAAACTTTAAAAATGTGAAAAGGGAGGCGCAAGGTCAACGTTTTTCTTCTTGTTATCTACCTGGTTTAGTGGCCATATACAGAGTTTGTAGTCTTAAGAATCAACTCGTGTTTATGTGATGCCTAGTCGTCTGAGTTAGGTCAGGTCGATGAACTGTTAAGCAGGTGATATTGGCACAAAAACAGGGGTTGGGATGGAAAGTTGAAGAAGGTAACAGAAATGCCAAAAGTGAACATTCAGTGAACATAGGCCATCTTTTATACACCTGAACAACAGGTATAAATGTCGCCAACGTATTGTCTCGAGAGTTTGCAAAGCCATCATTAGCTAATTACGTGGTAATTAAGCAAATTAAGCAACTTCATTCACACTCGGCACGTTACCTCATTTTATAATTAATACTCATGTACTTCTTAATTGCTACTTAAAAAGATTATTGAATTTCGTCTTTGATCAACTTTCAAAACAAATAAAATTGTTAGTATATCTATTTGATAAAAATTATCCAAACAAATAAAAATCTAGCACTTGTAGGAGCTTGACAGCTCTTAATGTTCCATAATAAAAGTTTATCAAGGAGTGGATTTGAAAAAAAAAATCATTGGCAAAATAAAAACATTAAATGAAAACATAACAAGAAACATGTCAAGATATACATTGTTTTACTCTTCTAACATTGCAGTCTATTTCAGGATACTTCAATCAAACATTTTATAATATTAAAATTACATACGGATCAATTAATACTGAATTACAAAAGGAAATAAATTATTAACGTCTATGATGGTAGACATGTGAATATCTATATAAAAATGAATTTGCCAATGTTTTTCATATGTGCCTTTAATGTTTAAATTTTAATGTTGTGAAATGAATTTGCCATGTTGGTGTCAATACGTGTATTTAAAAAGTAACATTGTTTTTAAACCAATTTATTCTAACAAATTTGTAAAACTAATATAGCACTTGCACTTAAAATTGAGTATTTTTGCGTAATCATTGAAGTTAAAATCTAATGCAATCAAAATTATGCTAAAGTATTATATGTTTTATAAAACAAATCATCAGTAATCAGTTACTGATTATGTTTACTATAATTTAGAAATAAACATCAATTGCCTTAAACTTTCACTCATTTCAAATTTAAACCAATTAAAAATATTGGTATTTTGAATAGTTATCAAATCATATTGATAATTATCCGAAATACCCATTCATATATTCAATTAAAGTCAAAGTTTTTTATAAATTCACCACTTAAAATGCCACCACTGAAATATTTCATGATAATATAAATTGCCAAGTAAATTATTAGTTAGATGAAACTAAATTAAATGAATAGTCGAAATCGACAATTGTACTTGCCTCTAGTATGGATTCGGCAAAAAGCAGCCTGTTGTCAACTGTTATCCACGGATGAATTTCGTCTTGTTTCTCGTTGTGAATCTGCTAATTTGTGTGAGGTACTTCGGCCAGAAAGTTCCTTTAGGTAAGTGGTCGCTCAGGGACTGAGCACGTTGCCAGTCGCCCTCGTCTTAATCTCGACCTGACCGTTATATAACCTCTTAGCACATGGAATTTGTTTTTCAAAACTTCCTACAGGTCAAAACGAAGGTAAAAACGTAGGTTGAAAAGGAAACTAACGACGGGAGGGAAAAATAGGCCAAGAACGGTTAAACCGCACCATCCACTCTTGAAAAAAGCCGCTTAAAATAAGAGGCGAGGGGTGGGGCATCAAAACAGGCAAAAACGGATAATCACGGATTTGGTTGCGTGACCTTAAAGGCGCGTTAGGCGTTCGTTAACAAGAAAAAAAAATCAAAGAGTGGTGAAATGTTTTTATTTTGTAGTTTCAAATTAAATGGGGTAATATTGCTGTGATGCAATCGTTTGGCGTTTTGCATACATGCATGCACATTGCAAATTGGATTATTTCTGTTAGGATATGCGGATGTTGGTTGCTGAAAATTAAGACACAGCACAAAAAGTACTTTGCTCATTTTATGACAAATCGAAACGAAAGAAACATTTGATACTTGAACTATTAAACTTGATGTAAAATGGGCTTACTCATTGTAATTCTGATAAAAAATCATTTGTTCGTTTTTTGAATTATATGCTAAAAATGAATAAACAAATATTGAGAGTTAATTGAGTCTTTTTGAAGATTTCATTTGTTAAAACTAAAGTTTTTAAGCAAGTAACTATCTATACTACACATGCTTTTTATATTGAAAAGATGGATAGTGTTGGTGGATACTGTAATCTAATTACCTAAAGGTAGAGGCTGTATCCGTGACTTAAGTTATGTCATTTTTCCCGCTTAAGAAGTTTGAAAACTCAGGTCCCTTGAAAAACTTCTTAACAGCTAGGGTTCTACAGTTCTACTGTAGTTTAACCAACTTTTTTAAGAAACAAGGAGAAAAAATACATAAGTACTAAAAGAATATCAGTACAAAACTCGAGAATTTTTAATACACGTTGTATGTACACATATAGTATATATTGATATATCCGTTGAAGCACACACATGGAAATACATTTTTTAAGCACAACATGTCAAAGCATAATTGTAAATGTAAAGACTGTTTTACGAATTCAATGTGCTTTGGTAGTTTGCTGGATGGTCGAAAATGTACATTATACTGGCTTCTACATGTAATACTTGTGAATAAAAAAATATATTCAAACTATGCCATTCAATATCAGAATATTCTTTATTTCGTAAAGAAAAAGAGCATCTCTTGATACTTGTATAAAAATCCGTAAGGTAATACAAATTTCGCAGATGAAATCATGTTTAAGAAGAGGTTCAATATCGTACATATTTCTTTTTATATTATGGTTATTACGTTATTAAACTATTTCGTTGTACTTGCGATGACTGGAAAACACTTGCGAACAAGATGGCCACCATTGCCAGAAGAGCACTTAAAAGAAATCCGACGCCCATGCTCAATTTCTGGACAGCGAGGATGACTAGCAGAGCGGGAATTCCCATAACGCTCGTCCATTCCAAAAAGGTGAGTTTTTCATACAACACCAAGTGCAATACCTTTCTTGCCCAACGCGCCATGTGAACAGCGCCTATGCTGGCCAACTGATGGACACCATACAAGATGTTGGCCATGGCGAAAGTCATGTTACTGATTACCATGAGGTGTGATGGAGAGTGGACAATGATGTAATCTTCCTGTCCATTTAGTGACATCCGATTATCTCCATTTTCCAGTTTTTCGAAGAAAACACGAAGAGGAAATGACAATCGTGAACGCCTCAGGTGAAAATTTCTTATTATTCGTCTGGTCACAATGGCGGTTAACTGACCCCTTGTCTTTTCGTCTTTTTCATCCAAACTTTTGTTTTTGCGGTTTTCAACCGGTTCGTGCCACTCGTTATCGCCCATGGCCGTAGTTTCCAATTCGTTGGTCAGTGAGTCAGGGATTTGTCCGTTTTTGCACGATTTCATTGCTGCAGAAAGTTGCCAATTGCACATGACCAAGAAGCACAAACATGAGTAGCGAAAAAACATTGTTAACCGGTTTTTATTTTACATAAACAGTCGAATTTCAGTTAGTTTTTTTGCATTTTATGCAGGGAGCGAACACTTGGCTTTTTCAGGATGACGTCAGATTCGATTTGGTTGCCTCTGACGATTGTTTACCAATTTATAGGAAACAGAACTTGATCTGGCAATTCTGTATTCGTTGTCAGAAATCCATTTGATGTCAAATGAATATTTTCGAAATGAAATCCGCTGGAGGCAGTACATGAAGTTAAACTTGATACAGTTGTCCATCGATGGCACAACCAGCTCACCGGATAATACGACTTCACCAAAGTTTCACATTTTGGAGTTTTTCGTTTTTGCTTAGCATTGTCCGTTATTCACACGATATTTTGTACACTTCATAAGTAAACTTGTCTGATAAAGTTTTCAATTGCTCAACTGCGTTTACAAAAATCAGTTCACGCTACTAAGTTTAAAGCACACTTAAGTCCAATAAATGGCGCCCAAAGTAAATCAGTCTAAATACGATTAACCAGTTGACAAATTTGTGTGAAATAACTATTCCAGGTCATCTTGACGTCAGTAAGTCACATCTGCACTTTTGAAGAAACAAGTTTTTGAAATCAAATAAAAGTAAGCTCACATTTTTCATGCTGGGTCAGCAATTTGTGAACTCTTGACCAGATTATGGAAACATTTTTGTTTTGGTTATAAATGAACAAATTGTGAATAACATATTGTATTGATAGTTTTGAAACGCAAATCTGAACGGAATCAGATAAAATTCAAGCTATGCAGGTCGAACTCATCCGTATGACCAATTAAACAGGTTGATCATATAATTGTTCATAGCCGTCCATGATAACATAGCATTTAGTTTTTACAAATCAATATTTCTGAAAATCAAAATTATATTTCGTATAATCGGGGGAACACCCTGACTTCGAATAGAAATTCCAGCATAAAATTGGTGTATACCACAAAACTAGGCATAATTCCAGACTTTCCCGAGGTTTTACAAATTTAAGTACATTTGAGACTTTGGACACATTTTTTCTAATGTCTCATTTCACTGCACTTTACCTTTAAAACTCAATTAAACAGAAAATCCATAAATTGAAAAATACCATCATTAGTAGACTTCCATAAAACCTTATCCCCTCAGTCCTCATGGTGTACACGTGCCAGCAGATCCCTCACCCCCTCTTAAGGACGCCTTTTTTAATGGCCCCTGGAATGCACACTGCCCCTGATGATGGTCTTTCACACATAGCCGAAGAGTGTTGAGGAAATGCGAAATGCTAG